>MU865448.1:0-43219 GCA_033297215.1 Podospora fimiseda
TGAGACGCTTGCCACAACCTTCGATTATCCTGTCAAGCTACCCTTTGGCGTACTGCCTTGCAGTCTGTATCCACCTCTGGTGCAGGTTGTAACAAATAATCACCCGCAGTTCCATTGATCAATTCCTAGTCTAGATTGTTGACTACATTGGATTTGCTCTGGCATATCTGGTTCGCTTAGGCAACGGGTTACATTGTCATTATTGGCATCGCGGATCAGCCCATCAGACGGGCAAATCGGTGGTCAAACGACCTCAAATGTTCAAAAAGTCTCTGAAAGCCTCAAGATATTTTCTGTTTTGAAAAGGTTCTGAAATATATATACCAAGCTCAACAGATATCATGAAATAATATGGGATCAAAATCTCATTTTGTCTCCCATTTTACACGAATTCGAATCTTTGAGGCTTGCTTCGTACAGATCATCGACCCATCACCACAGCCAAACACTTGCCACGCGGTTGACAATGCAACGCTGTTCCATAAGCTGAGGGCAAACGGCACAATAATCCCGTCCTGATTTTCTGCAACACAACAACATGGCACTCTATTGATTGCACCACCAGTTTTGTAATTTAATAAGTAGAAAAACCCGCTGGTCGAAGGAAACGGAAAACTGACATGAAATAAAAGACATTCCTCCGATTACACGTGAGGTCTTCGGTCCTTACTCTTAACCGCCAATGAAAAAACTTCCGAGTCACCTAATTGCTACCAAAGCAAGCTAGCGTTTACATTTGGCCAGCTTCTTGAATAACTAGGTAATCTTTATCTTGATTGAACATATGTATTGCCTGTAGGATATAACTTGGAAGTTAAAGAAGAAAAATTGATATAAATACCTCTCCTTCGTGCCTTTTAAAGTTTGTAATTTTCTCATCAACCCAACAGATCCTCAACACACACACACACACACACAAAGTTTTACCATCTTCTCATCAATCCAATCAAAACCACCAAAACAACATCAAAAATGAAGCTCTCCCTCTACATCATCACCGCCCTCGCCGCAGGCGTCCTGGCTGCCCCATCCGCCGACAAGCCTATCGACTCCCGCGCTGCCTGCAACAATCAGAGCCGCTGCGACACGGGCTGGTCTGGTAAATGCGAGAAATATTGCGAAGACCGTGGTCGTAAGTTTTCTCACATGACACCTACCGGCTGTACATTGTGGGCACAATCTTGCTGCTGCAAGTAATCAAGCGGCTGTGTCAATACGAAGCAAACAAGGCGGCTTTCTTCCCACTCGACCGACAAGAATATCTGTCAGGAGCATGATTCGGAGAGTTGATGAAAGGGGTGGAGGAGTTAGAAAATGGAAGATGGAATCAATGTTTTGGAGTGGGCAGAATTCAATTTTGGGAGGAACCTGGCTGTTTTGGACTATAAATACGACGAGGTTGGGAGCGAAGCCACGACTAGATGCTGATCTAGTTGATCCGATGCTTGACGTGGGATACACAAGGCGGATTTTAGTTTTCATTTACATGTATTTAGAGTATAGAATAGAGTGTGTGTATACATTTCATGACTCACCTTCATCAATGTTTATGTCTCTGAATCCCCCACTGCTTTCAAACCTGAACCTTTTGCTGCATGAGATCCCCAAAACCGGGACAGCTCAGTTGACTGTATGTCCCCGGATAAGTCGACTGTGTCCTTCATCAACGACATACGTTTGATGGTGCGATATTTGTACTTGATTTACAAAATGCCTTTTTTGAACTAAAACAAGCCCTTTTGAAATAGAATAATACCTTTTTACACACCTCTTAATCTTCCCCAATTAACAGTAACATTACTACGTTTCCAATCTTTCCGTTTTCGATATAAACAACAACAATTACACCCTCGTCCAAGCGGAAAAGACACTTTTCCGAGGATACCTAGGCAGGCCGCCTCAGAATTCAATGGCCCAACCCCCTAAAACTTCCTATCCTTCCTCAACCCCTCAATATAAATCCCCACAATCCCTTCAACCCCTTCGTCCCTCCCCAACCCCATTTCCTCCCCTCTCCTCACATCAAAATCCCTAGGCCAACTCCTCAATATCTTTTCCAGCCTTTCATCCCTCTCCTCTTTTATAAACCTCACTTTATCCTCCCCTCCATAGACCCTCAACGCATCAATCATTTCCTCTATACTAACACTAATCCCCGGGAACTGCACCGTCACATTCCCTTCCAACCTGTTCCATTCCAATACTCTCCCCAAATTTTCGATGACCTTTCCCGGAGAACTCAAGTAGCTTTTGAATCCTCTATCCTCAATTGGTACAATACATTCTTTTTCCTGCATTGGTTCCCTGATAATCCCAGATAAGAAACTTGATGCAGCACCAGTTGGTTTTCCTGGACGAACAGAAATAGTCGGCAGTCTGGCAATAATCACATCCAAAAATCCCTTTCGATGTAATTCGGTTAAATGAGTTTCAATCATGAGTTTATGTGCTCCATAAGTCGTTTCCGGTCTTGGATAAACATTCTCAGTTATTTTCGCTGTCGGATCTGCGAGATGACCATAAATAGCGATTGAAGAAGTGAATATAGTTCTTATACCGGGATATAACAAGCGAAGTTGTTCAGTTAGGGATAAGATTGAATAAACGTTGATTTTTAGTGAGAGAGGGTAATTGGCTTCGGCGGTGGAGGACATTATCCCGTGGAGGATGTAGACTGCGTTGAGGGGATGAGAGAGGATGGAAGAGAGGAAGGTTGGGGAGGAAAGGTCGCCTTGAAGGACGGTGATGCGGGAGGGGTTATAGGTGAAGGGAAGGGAGATGGGGGAGATGTCGGTTAGGAGGAGGTTGTATGAGGGGGGAAGGGAGAGGAGGTGTTGGGTTAGGAGGGGACCGAGGAGGCCGGCTGCTCCGGTTATGAGGATTGTTTTTGTTTTTTGGGTTGGGGTTGGTGTGGACATTTTGGCTGTATAGGTTGTGGTAATTCTTTTGTTGATGATGATTTATTGCTCGTGCGACAATTTTTTTTAAAAAAAAAACTTGGTCGCTGTTCGGATAATGATGATGACATGTGGTTCGGTGGCAATTTAGTGCAGTTTTTTAGCTGCAGTCTCATGCAAATGACTGGTTATCCGATAGCCATGTGGCCGAGGGAGGATACATTCTCTGATCGTGCTCAAAACGTGGAGCGGTCCAACGGTTTCGCACCATCTGACAAACAACCCCTCACGCTGAAATTGATTGGCCATGGCCCATTCGACATCACCAACAGCAGGAGGAGCCATGAGAGCTCCAAGCGTTATCTTCTTCAACATTGCAAAATCACCATTCTTTTTCCTCGTCAACAAACTAAAACAGTCTCCAACAAGGCACGATGCGTTGACGTCCAATTCTTCAAGAGATTTGGGAATCATTGGGTGCAAAACCCCCACCTCCCATCCTCGACAAAGCAGCTCGTCGTATTTGTGGTTGAGAAATTCCCTCGATATCCATCTCAATGTGCGAAGTCGGAGGACTTTCAGCACTGAGAAAGAAGCAAATGTTGTTGTCCAGTGCGCGTCTTGGGGATTAATGTGCGTGAGGAAAAGTGCGTGCAGACGAATATCCACAACCTTGAGGGTAGTGCGACGTTGATTAAGCGCCTCGCTCACGTCTTCCCCGGTCAACCTCCAGCTGTTCATCGTTGGATTATAGTTGACATTAATCTCCAAAGAGAATTCCTCGAGCTTTTCACAGTCACCTGCAAAATTGGTAAACTCTTGCGGGGTCATACAGCAGTCTCGAAGGCGAAGGTGGCGGACGTTGGACAGTTGTTCTAGTTGGTCAAAACCGACGAGACAATCCAGATCAAGGGATTTTACGTTCCAAAATTTAGGTGTGATAGGCTAGCGAACCAGGAGTCTCCCCCAAGTATCAGAAGGACCATAGATCTTGATGGATTTGAGGTTTCGCGGCGGTATGGGAGAACCTGGAACCAGCCAGTCCTCCCCCATTTCCAAGCCGAGGCACGCACAAAGTTCCAAAGACAGTTAAATCTCCTCAAGGCGCGTAGCCTTGTCAATGAAGTCTCTGAACATGCTTTGTAGTAGTACTTGGCTCATATGCGGAGGCCGGCCACCGTACCACCGCACCGGGGCAAACGACCGGACATGTCTGACGAGATGCGGATTTTCTAAAACGGTCCAAAGAAAACGCACCGTCCCACGCTTATCGCCCTAAGTTTCCCCGAAAGAGTGGTAGAGCACCGGCGTTGCGCACTTTGAGATGCCCTTACAAGTTTGACAAAATCTTGACAGGAGCAGTTGACATTCGTTGCCCTCTGGTACCCAGTAGTCGTAATCAGTGGTCCATCTTCTCTTGACGTCGTCTGGCCGGAAGTGAAGACATAGATGTTGTGCAATCTCCAGGATGATTTCGGGAGGTAATTTGTCCATTTTGGCAGACTGAGGCTATCGAAGATGATAAAAAATAAGGAATCCAACTTGCGTGGGAAAAGGTGAATGTTTGATATCGAGGAGACGAAAAAAAAAACACAAGCCCTCAGGAAGTCTTTATAAGAGAAAGGCAACAGATTTAACGTTTTGGATCAGAAACACAAGATATCGACATCCACGGTCCTGAATAGAAATAAGAGTCAACAGGGCGCGGGCGCACATTTGCTCCTCAAAATTATGATAAGAAAAAACTATATCCATTCTGAGAAAACCTTGAATCTTTCAAAAAGTCTTCCCTACTCAAAAATCACCCACTCAAAAAGTGAATGGCATCCCTCGCGAACTGTTTCGCATACTGAAATATTGCTCCATGTCCACTCTTTGGGTAAATAATAAGCTGAGCGTTGGGCAACCGTTGCTGCATAACAAAACTATTGACCGTTGGGATCATGTAATCATTCTTTTTTTTTGGTTCACAAAAAGTCAGCCACATCCAAAAGAAACCCAACCCACGTGGGAAAATGAAACTTAAAAAGAACCGCGCCGGTGGTTGTGTAGAACCCAACCGCGGAATAACCAATGGAAGGGATGAGCACCCCTCCACGTTCCGTTGTACCAATCTCAGAACCAGAACGGAACCAAACCCACACGTAAAAAATAAATAAATAAAAATAAAAATAAAAAAAATAAACACGGCGTCGATGGGTCTTGAACCCAAGTGCAAAGCGGGGAAAAATGAAACTTAAAAAAGAGGGAAAAAAAAAACAAAACTCACACTCCCATTAACAACCAAAACCTCCACATCCACCAACCCACCCAACCGTTCAAAACTCCCTTCCTCCCCTTGACTACTCTCCTTCTTTCCCCATTTCCCAACCTGTTCACTCTGAGCCATCAACCCTGCCCCACCATCTTTATAACCCTCACTAACAAACTCTCCCGAATCTTCCCCTCCCTCATGTATTCTTTCCCACCATTCCTCAGCAGCCAAACCCCCTTCTTTGGTCTCTGGAAAAAACAATACTTTAAAGTTTTCCACTGTTATGTATTTTGCTCCTCCATATTTCTCTACTCCTTCCCCGTTTGGCGTTTGTTGGATTTCCGGTCCAGCACTTGGTGTTGTTCCGGCAAGAATTAATTTTCGTATATGTATACTGGGAGGGGAATTGAGAGCAACTAATTGAGCTACCATGCCTCCTAGACTGAAACCGAGGATATCGACTTTGGGTTCGTTGATTAGAGAAAGGAATTGAAGGATGTGATCGGCGGATTGTTTGATTGATGTGGCGAGGGGACCGGTGCTTAGGCCGATGCCGGAGTAGTCGACTTGGATTAGGGGACGGGTGGAGGAGAGGAGGGAGAGGAGGAGGGGATCGAAGAGGGAGATTGTGCCGCGGAAGTGGGTTAGGATGAGAAGAGGGGTTGTGGAAGGGGAAGGGGAAGGGGGGTTGAAGCGGCGGTAGGCAAAGATTGTGCCTGAGGGGGATGAGGGAGTGTAGAGGGTTTGGGGGGTTGCGTAGGTCGTCATTGTGGTTGTGGTGGTGAGTCAGAGAGAGGGATGATGGAGAATTGTGGTTGTGATGAGGTTTGAAATTTGGAAGAAGATTGTGAGATGATAATGTTGTGTTTGATTGAGTGAACTATGGGACAGGACGGTGCTTTATATATGTTGGAACTGCTTCAGGTTGTTGACTTGATATGGATTGAATTGGATCCTTCAGGTTTGCTTACACATGCAGTTTGGTGGTTTATTCCCAAAAGGGTAATTTTTCCTTCTTCATGTTGTATTGTGATTACTGATCTCTAATAAAATGTTGCTGACAAAGTCTGAGCCTCAAATTGCTATTGCTGTGTTGGACGGTTGATCAGTAAACAATTTTGACATAAGTAACTTCACACTCAGCACCACGGGTGTCACAAATTACTGGATATAGAATGAAGAAGTTGCTGGAAATGGACCAAATGCATGTGATGAAAGGGTGACTATTTAGTTGAAGCTCAGATTTACGTGCCATCAAAAGCGGTCTCTTCCTCCATTCACACACTTTACACACACCTCTTAATTTTCCTCATCAACAGTAACATGAGTACGTATCAAACAACAATTATTGGAGCGAAGCTCTAATATAACGTGGTTTGAAATTCTTTAGAATCGAGAATCTGTTACCAGGAGCCTAGGAAAGGAAGGTGTTGTATCTGGTGTACTGCGGCGCAATAACGAAGAATACTTGGCAATCTTGATAAAATAGGTAAGATTTGCAGTACATAATGTAGGAGCGCCACGGAACGACTGGAATGATTGTATATTCATTGTCCGATGTTGGAGGAGAAATCTCTGCAGACGCACTTGTGGAGAGTGCTGGCTGGGATGACGTCATGTGGAGGGTTAGGGTCTACTGTACCCTCCAACACATAAGAACGTGACCTTCACCAAAAAAAACAAGCCAGTGAGATGTCAAAATCAACCCCAGCGCTTACCAAGCCCTTCAAAAAGTTCCAGTCCACACAGGATGATTCCATTCCAGCCAATCATGTGTCAGGGGGATGGGGACGAGGTGCGTTGGTCCTTGGATTTCCGACGCGGCCTACCCTCGGAAGAGTGTCTCTTCCGCTTGGATGAGGGCATGGTTGTTGTTGTTGATATCTAAAACGGAAAGATTGGATACGCAGTATGTTACTGTTAGTGGGGAAGATTAAGAGGTGTTATGAAGCCGGTCCTCATCGTTTCCATGACTCACACCGCCTTCCTTTTGTGTGCAGGCTTGCCTTTGCTTTCTTGTTACGTTGTTGTCTTCTTTGCTTCTTTCGCTTCTTTCTTGGCCTACAGGTCCGTCGTATATATTAGCCTTACCTCCGGCCCTCCCTGCCCATCTCAATTCATCATCATCTTCTTCCTTGAGTGTTAGTCCCACAAAATTCCATTAAACAAAACAGAGCGACTCAATAAAAACGGTTTGTTTTTTCTTCCAGCCTCTTTATTCAGGCCCACTTGAATGTCATGAGTTTCTTCAAACCAAAAGTCTCTACGGGGATAAAGAACCTCAGAGGGGACAGAAACCGACTCACATTAGTGGGTAAGGTAAAGTGGAATGAGCTGAGCTGAGTCACAGTAACAAATATTGGTGATGTTGTGGTGTTCTTTTTAAGAAGTAATTTGCATCAAACCACACTCTAATCTAATAAATTGAAAATATATTTAGATGTAACTATCATGATGGCGATGATAATGCCCATCATAAAGCCGGTTTCGTCAAAGTTGTATATATCGTCGTCGAGGATGCCGTATTTGAGCTTGACATTGTGCACAAGGACAAACCACTCGCGAATAACCTTTGGATCTTCGCACTTGGCCCTCTGGTAGTCGTATTTACGCGTAAAACGCGTCTGGAGTTCTGGCTGGCCCTTGACGAAGTTATGAGCCCAGCGGATACCGACGGGAGGCGCGTCGCGTTCGCGTAGTAGTCGATTGGCCATATCTTCCACAAAACAAAGCCGAGGATGGAATGCGCGTGCACATAGCTCAATTACATATTGAACAATTGTTTTTTCCTCTAGATTCGTAAGCTTGCGTGAGTTGGCTGGAATATCGCGTCGTGCAGGTTTGCCATCGCGTCGACGCATTAGTGTTGCAGAATCAACAACGTAGATCTTTGCTGCAGCTCGAAGGCCAAGATTATCATCAGTTTTGAGAGCTGCTACGGCAAGAATAAGCCTGCTTTCGTACGAAGGCTGTTCCATTGTTAAATGTGGACAAATTTTTGGCTCAAGATGGAAGGCGTTCAATGCTGTGGGGCGTGTTTCACTCGCTTGTCTGTTTCACTCGCTTATCACACACGTTATAACGTTATATATATTTAATATTTGCCTTATGTATATCCACTCAAGCATCAGAGTAACTTTATCCGCTTCTTTGCTCGTAAGCCTTTTACCATTCCCTTTAATGAAGTTTTATAAATCATTTTTCAAGGACTCGCAGTATTTGGAATGGGTTGGTTGTTTATGGAGCGGTTTACTACCTTATATTGAAACAAGAGGGAAAAACATAAAGTCTGTTCATCTGAAATTCCAATTCTATCCGAACCCGTTTGTGTGGAACTGTCCACAAGTAATAAAATGTCGCGACCACTTCAATACTAGCTGTGAAGTAACTTCCAAATACACGATCCCTGTATATTTTTATCCGCCCACTGTACCAGCGTCTGCCCTTCTTTGTCCTGTATCGTTGTTCGCCAAATCTAAGAAGCTCAACAATGGCCCGCTACGGTAGCCAAGAATAGAGCTGTCCTACCATTGTCGGCCGGTTCATCTACTCTCCATCTTTGACAGCCAATTAATCTAAGTAACGAAGTGACGAGTTCGCATTGCCCCACGTGTGCTGCCCTTAGTAAAGCAATTTGGCCCATTCCATCCTTGGCTTCCTTGTTCGCATCGCGTTCCAAAAGTAATGTTGAAAGCTCTTTAGCTTGCTGGTCAGTGAGATTACGCATTCCCGCTAAAAGTAGAAGTGGTGTTAAACTGGAAACAGGATCCCTGGTTTCGGTATTTGCGCCTTTCTCGAGCAATAATCGAACGATATCAACCTTCTCTATTTCAACTGCAATAAATAAAGCGCTTTTTCCCGTTTTGTCCATTGCCTCGACGTTGGATCCGTGAGCAAGCAAGAGTTCAACCACATCCTGCCAGCAACTGTACACTGCCAGAATCAAAGGAGTTAGACCATGAGTGCTATCTCTCGCCTCAATATCGGATTCATCTGCTGCCTGTAGTACCAGCCGCAATGTTTCCAGCCTATGTTGAGCTTGAAGTCCCAATAGGGGCCTCGCAGCACTTTGACCGTTAGTAGCTAGAACAGCGACCATAATAGCCGTGCGACCCCAGCGATCCCTGGCTCTGATATCGGCTCCAAGTTTAATCAGCAATGCAACAGTATCTGGAGCGGGTAGCGAGGCGACAACAACTTTGTGGCCAGCAATTTCGCCCAGTACATATCTGTTGTCGTCGTCTTTACGCTTCGATTGAGGTCTACCGTGTTTCGCTGTGAAAAAGAGAGTCGCGGCTTGAAGTTCGATGGGGATGGCGGAAACCCACCCTACTGTATACACCGAGTTGTTGAGCATGGATGTTTCCATGGTCTGATGAAATGGATCGAAGAAGATGATGAAAGACGGAGGAGAAATTCGCGGCCAAGGAAAGCGGGGAATGCCCTTAACAGTAAGAGCAAGACGGAAAGTGCAGTTTGATAAGGCCGGCTGTCCATGCAGTGCCTTCCGCGTTTCGTCCCCCACTGCCCACACCTTACACATACTCCCTTTTCTTCTCTGACAAAATGCTCGTCAGATGAATCTTTCACCTGCATCAAGACAAGGGTCCAATATTCAATTCAGAGAAAATTTGGACAGGTACCACATAGCATCAATTCAAGGACGAGTAACTTTTTGGCCTTTTTCTTTCTTTTTTTCTGTTTCTAAAAATTCACGCAGAAAGCCTCTCAATCCGCCTGCGGTGTGACATTGTCGGTCACTGTCGGCCACACCACCAAGCGTCTTCGCCCCTACCACGCGCTTACCAACTCACGAATCATCACTTAAAAAACAGTCTCAAAACAAATCTCTGTCAGCCTAACCAAATAAAGAAATTCATCTTCCAATCCCTCCTCACTCCAACCAATATCTCCCAATCATCTCCAACAACGCATCCTCAACAGCCTCCGGCTTCGTAGCATTCAAATAATGACTTGCCCCCTCAACAATCGTCAACCTAGCTTCAACCGACCCCGTAAACAATTTAATCTGTTCCTGCGCAAGCTTCAATCCAAAAACAGGGTCTTGAGGTCCTTGCAACCAATAGACAGGACACTTTATATCACCCAACCTCAACAACAACCCATCCCTTTCCAATAAACAAATAAGCGCCATTCTGACTTTTTTCCTTCCCTCGTCACCTTTATACACTTCTTTTAGAGTTTCATCCCAGAACTTGAGAGTTTCCTCTGGAACACCTTCTCCAGAATCAAAACCAAGAGATGCAACCATTCCTCTCCAGATTTCATCCACGACAAACTCGGGTGTAGTCACAGGTGAACTCCATTTTTCGTAGAATGGTTCAAGTTGAGTCAAGGGGTCCCAGGCGCCTTTTGTGCGGGAGTCAGGGGACTCGGAGTCCATTGATGTTCCGAGAGGGAGGAGGCCGAGGATCTAAATAAACCACACCAGTTAACTATCTCACACAATGAAGAGGGCTTAAGAGAAATTACTCTATCAGGAGCCAACAAAGCCATCCTCACTACAATCCAACCACCTTGACTAGTTCCAATCCCAAAAACCTTATCAATCTTCAAGGCATCAAGTAATTGGATTGCGATGATGGCTGAATCCCAGTAAGTAAAGTGTTCTGAAGGACAAGAAGTAGATCCATGGCCTAGAGGTTCTATGGCAAGGAGATTGGTTGTTCCGTCGAGGCGATCAGAGGAAAATTGACTGTCGTAGAGGGAGACAGTTGTGCACATGGAGTTTATGAGTACCGTTGTGGAGAGGCAGGGGAAGAAAGGGGAGGATAGACGGTAGCCGACTTTTGTGCCGCCTAGATGCGGGACGGTTAGGGTTGTTGTTGTTGCCATTTTTTATTTCTGTTGTTTATGTCTGGGTGATGGGATAATGTTTTTGGGGTTGAAGGGAAGTCAAGGAAACGGGAAGGATTTATGGTTAAGACGGAAGAAAGCACCAAGAGGCGAAGGATTAAGCTAGGCCAAGACTATATTGTGCAGGGGAGGGTGGTTGGTCAAGACAAAAGATCTACACCAACATATCCCAAGTTGGGCAAAGGTATTCCACTTATGATGGTTGAATTTGGTCATACACACTACAATGGTGCCTATTTGGCGGTGATAAAGTCCACTCTTGACACTACAGAAGTATTGGTCATGGCAAGAAGGCTTTCGTCGTTGACTCAAGGTGCTGGATGTAGGATAGCTTTGGAGGGGGCGATGTCACTGCCTTGGAAAGAGGGGTAAATCCAGAATCCTCACTGCAATATTTCTCTAAATAAAATTCTTCTTGAACTAGAAAAAAAATTTAGTCTTTTGAAATTAATTTCTTAGTATTCAGATTCACAAAATATCAGAATCGCAACTCTGAACCGGTTCATGTATGAGCTATTCCATGGGGAAAGGATCAAGACAGTTACATGTGAGGCAAGATTCAAGCGATTCAATGCACATTCAGATGGTTGTTCTTTTCTCTAATCTTCAAGTCTTAAAAAAGAAAAGAAAAAAAATTCTATTTAGAATAAGGAACAAGTAAACGGTGAAAAAGAAGTGGGGGGGGGGGGGGAGGGGAAAAAAGAAAAGCAAAATCATCCACCATCACAACCCCTTCACAACCCTCTCCAACTCTTCTACCCCCTTGCCCTTAACCCCAAACCCCCTATACTCATCCAAAGCCCTCTCAAACCATTTCTTCGCTTCTCTGGTTCTAGCCCAAGCTAAATACAATCTACCCATGACCTCATAATAGTCACCTAAATGAGGAATCATTTCTTCTTCTTTTAAGAGAGTCAACAGTTCTTTGTTTAGTTTGATGGCGTTTTCAAAGTCGCCTTTGTCGACTAGTTTTAGGACTTTGGGGCCGAGTTCGTCTATTTTCGTGCGGCGGTTGTCGGATGCGGAGAGGAGGGCTGGGGGGAGGGAACAGAGGGAACAGGTGCAGGAGAAGCCCCATTGGTTTAGGAGACGATGACGGCGGGAGGGGGAAGGGAGGTTGTGGGCTGTGTCTGTTTACAATCAATTAGCACAATATAATTTTTGTCGAGTGGTTGCTTTTGTTGCTGATATGAAGATTTTGTTGGAGTGAATTGAGAAATGGAGGAAGAGAAAAGGAAACAAACAGCTAATGGTTATTTCTTCTCCGGGGAGAATGTCGCGAAAGGCTGTTACAGCGTTTGAGAGGTCTGTTGAGTTGAATTTTGTAATTGCGCTGGATGATATTAGCTGGATGTCGAAAAAAGGTGCAGCTTGGAAATAATAGGGGGCAAAAACAAACCTTGGTTTACACGCGTGATTCATTCTCTGTATGCCCCAAAAGAAAATTAGTAACCAATTTCTTCTCACTTGGATAGACCAAACCAATAACCAAAACACAGCCAACAAATAAAACAAAACAATCAAAATAAAACAGCAGAAGAAACCACAAAAGTCAAAAAAACATACCGCAATATCAGGAAACAACCCCATAAACCCCCTACCCTCAATCTCCACATTAAAAGAATTAGTCCTCATCACATCCTCCTCCACAGGAGTTTCTTCCGGCGTAGGACTACTCCTCGCCAGACCCAAAACCCTTTCCGGCTCCGGTAACCTCCAAAAGGCTTCCTTTAATAACTCCCTGCCTTGTTTCATTTTCATTTTTCGAGGGAGTTCCACATCTGCTAAGAGGATTGCATAATCTAGCATAAATACGCTTCCTCGGGGGATTTTGCGGGTTGCTATTAATCCGTAGCCTTTGTCTTTTAGTTTGCGGAGTTCGTATGGTGGTGTAGAGGGAAGGGAGGTTGGTGGTGAAAGGTTAGAAGTGAGGATTGAGGAGATATAAGGGAGGATATTATTTGAAGTGGAAGAAGGATCATTTTGAGAGGAGGTTTTTGAAGTGATGATGCTTATACCGCGGGAAGCGGAGCGGAATTGAGTGGAGGTGAAGACGCAGTAAGGGGTTGAGGATAGACAATAGGGGTTGATGAATGGGGAAGATTGAGAGGATGATGAAGGGAGGCAAGTTGGGATTGAGTCGTGGATTAGAGGGCCTGGGAGACAATCCGAGTCGAGATTTTGGAGTGGTTTTTGGGCTTGGTCGTTTGCTGAGGCTGTACTGAGGAGAGTGAAAAGCAGTAGATACTGCCGATGGGATAGTGAAAAACACATGGCGAAAAATTGTATTTGAGATGATGATATTCACAGACAAAATTTCATCAATCAGAAAAATACTAAAGGAATCTGAACTTTTTATTTTATTTTATTTTTTATATTTGCAGTATTTTTCACATTATCTGTCCTTGTTGTTCCGGAATATCCTCCCGTCTTGGTCTCTGTTTTTTACCGTCTTGTTTGTCAGATATATGTTGAGATAACTGATTCAGAAAACGTATCCCGTGGTAGCGATTCCTTGTTGATCAGCTTGGTATGGAGTTTGAGGGAGTCAGAATGGTGCGAGCGGATCTGGCGGCAACTTGCCAAGGGACTGGGCGAGCTGGGCGTCATGGATTCTGTCTACTCGGGGGAAGGGTTGGGTTTTTGTATTCCTTTGGATGAGGGATTTGGTCTCTGTCATGCATACTACCAAGGGTTGAAGTCATGATTGACCTTTTATTGTCACATGCCCAAGACAGACCTAAGCATATGGCATATCTTGTCGTTGAGTCAATGTTACACAATGTTCATATTGAGATACTACAAGGTTACAATCACGAGGCTGAACTACAATCGCGTTCACAACTTCAACAACCCCAAATATTTTTATTTCATATATCTATTCTTTTTTTTTTTCTTCTTTTTTTGGTCAAATCCCCCCCCCCCCCCCATTTACTCAAAGATCCCGTCATCAACGCCACTCAGTCCCCTACGTAAGAACACTATCCGGCAACGGCCCGGCTAAAAGCAAAAACCTTTTTGTAAAGGAGCGACGGCGAGCGGCGCAAAGATCCCTCAAGTAAATGAAGTTTTGATTCAACACATGACCATATTTTGAGAGAAGGATATCTATTTTGCCGGATGAGCAATGATATTATCTTTTCCCGTCTTCCTGGGAAAGTAGAGCGGATGAATATGACGATCCTCGGAAACAATATCCGACGAGGGTAGTATATGAGAAAAAAAAGGCAATATAAATTTTCCCCAGATTATGTACCCCACAAATGTACCATGTAAACGCGTCCCATGGTTCCATTTCCTCCTGACGTGCGTTTGTTGTCTGTCTGGGGTAATTCTTCCAAAGTAGATTACCGCTTCGCCAAGCCAATTTAACTGCCGGCACTTAAGGCGTCTTTAGCTCCGTTGAATTTTATTGCCGACATACTCTTGAGTCTCTGAGGATTGTGAGTCGTGCGGATATCGATCATCTAAGAAGATGGCGAAATTATCGGGGTGTCCAATCTCAACCTCTTGGGTGCGCAAAAAATATGAATCTCACCAACTCATTACCGTAGATTATATGTTGTCTATCGTCTATAAAATCACCTTCCCTCCCGTCCCTCAAACCCGGTAACCTCCTCACCATCATCATCATCATCTTCTCCCCCATCCCTCAAAATGGTCTCCTTCACAACCCTCTTCACAGCCCTCGCGGCCACCCTCGCAACCGTCACCGCTTCCCCCCTAGAGCTCATGACCCGCGGCATCCAACCCGGTCAAGGCAACCACGACGGTTTCTTTTACTCCTACTGGACAGACGGAAAAGGTTCAGTCGATTACAACAATGGTCCCCGCGGTTCCTATCGCGTCTCCTGGCGCAACGTAGGTAACTGGGTCGGAGGAAAAGGATGGAATCCTGGTCCTTCCCGCAAGATTGCTTATAACGGGACTTGGAATAACTATAATGTTAATTCTTGTAAGCACACATCATCCTCCTCCTCTCATCTCAAAAAAGATAGATTGATGCTGATTTTTGTATAGACCTCGCTCTCTACGGATGGACGGTCAACCCTCTTGTCGAGTATTACATTGTCGAAGCATACGGCACTTACAACCCCAGCGCGGGGACAACAAAGTTCCGCACTTTGGACTCCGACGGTGGCACTTATGATGTCTACCGCACCCGCAGAGTCAACCAGCCTTCGATTCAAGGAACTGCCACTTTTGATCAGTATTGGTCCGTTCGTCAGGTCAAGCGGGTCGGAGGAAACATTACCGTGCAGAACCACTTTGACGCCTGGACTGCTTCTGGGTTGAAATTGGGTAACTGGAACTACATGATTATGGCTACTGAGGGTTATGGAAGTACTGGTAGTGCTGAGATTGAGGTTAGAGAGATTAGATAGATGACAGGGCGGAAAGGGGATTTTGTATATACATAACTGTGTTTGAGATGACGGGGGTTTGGTGGGTGTATATTCAACAATTTCACCAGGGAGGGAAACAACAACATTTTTGCGCAAATGCGCTTTTTTTTTGTATAATTTTCTGTCTGTCTGTCTGTCTATCTGATATATCCCATATCCTATGCGTTGCACAACTTTCAATTAGAGGTTAAGGAAAGCAAGGTCCGCCTGCATTGAACGGAAGAATTTCTCACCAGTCCCCTGCCAAAGGCTCCTCCTCTTCCTCATCATTTTCCTCATCGTCCTCCTCATCCTCCTCATTGTCTTCCTCATCGTCTTCCTCTTCATCTTCACCTTCCTCGGGGTACCTGCAAGAGACCTCGTCTTCTTGTACCTGATCATACTCCTCTCCATCATTCGCCTTCTCCACCTCTTCCGGCGGACACACCAAACACTTGGTTGTTACACAGTACCTATTGAAACCTCTCCATGTCCACAACTCATGAGCGTACTCCAGAACAGCACTTCTCACCATCTCAAACTCATCCTTGTACTCTTCAAGCAGAGACTCCTCAAAAACCAAAGCCAGGTTTTCGTGCTCCCAAGTCTCAATAAAGTGATTCATCGACGCCCTATTCTCCGTCCACTCCGCCGCTGAATTTCTGCTGTAGTCGTCCAGAAAACCCTTGATCTCCTCCTTGCCCTGCCCAGAAATAGTAGGGTTGGCTATAGGATAATAATGTCTAAAGTATATCGGCCAAGGCACCTGCCACTCGTTACTAAACTTCTTTGTCTTGCAAGCTTCTTCGTCACCGGGTTTGCGATAATACATCAACCTCTCCATGTTTTTCCAGCCATCCGAAAACGCGGCGTGGTCGGCAGCATTCGCCATTCCTGTCCTCTCGTCGCATAGTTCTTTCGTTTCGTCAAGTTCTCGTTGCGTCTTGTCGAGCTTTTGCTGCGCCTCGTTGAGCTTTTGTTTCGTTCCATCAAGTTCTTGTGTGATCTCGCCGAGTAGTTGCGTGTTTTCTTGGAGAGTTTGTTGCGTTTTACCGAGGGCTTCTTGCTTTGCGTCGAGCTTTTGTTGCGTCTCGTCGAGTTCGTGTTGCGTGTTATCGAGGACTTGTTGCGTACCCTCGAGGATTTGTTGCGTGCCATCGAGGGCTTGTTGCTTTGCGTCTAGTTCTTGTTGCTTCTCGTTGAGCTTTTGATGCGTTTCGTCGAGTTCTTGTCGGGTGTTATCGAGTTGTTGCTCCCTGTGATCGAGGACTTGTCGGGTCTGGTCGAGTGTTCGCCCCGTGGATTGGAGGACTCGGTGCTTCTTGTTGAAATCTTGCGTAAGCTTGGCCATCGCTTGCTCAAGCTTCGTCATTGCAGCCTTATGTCTCTCCCCCAAAACCCGGTTGTGTTCCTTGAACACGTCGTCCAGGTCGACTGCCTTCCTGTCCGCCTGTTGGAGCTTTTCACGAGCGTCATGAAGGTCGTTCATCGCCTTTTGGAGATCTTGCTCGGCCTTGTCGGCACGCTTCTTCTCCTTCTCGTGACCTAGAATCCACCCCTTGAGCTCTGCTTCCTTGTTCTGCAGGGCTGTCTCGTGAACCTGTGCCGTGAACTGGATCCGAGTGACTTGATCCGACAAAGATTGGCACTGTTGGTATTTTTCCGCCAAGAAATCGACCAACGTGTCACGCTCCGAAGTCATCTCCTTCAAAGCAGCCTCGTTTTCTTCACGGTCATCCATCAATCTCGTGTTCTTGGATTGGAGCTCGACAATTGTCAGGCTATTGGACTCGATTGAGCGATCCTTGCTTCTAGTTTCCTTCTTGAGATTTTGTATCTCTTCTTCTGCCTTTTGAAGCTGAACGGTCTGGTGAAATGACTGGTTGTTAAGAACGACCATCTTTTCTTCCTGTTTGCTAAGCTCATCGCCCAGGATCTTCCCCTTGCGCCCAAAGTCTTCTAGTGTATCTTGCAAAAGCTTGACCTTCTCTTGCAAAAGCTTGTTGGTCTCCTCCATCTCAGACTTACGCTTAACAGTTCTCGGACCAAACTTGGGGATGCAGCCGAATTGCTTACACAGAGATTCGGGGAAACTGGAGCCACAGGGGCATGAGAGTAGGCGGGGCTCGGGGATAGACTCTTTGATAGACGATGCTGCAGGCTGGTTGGAGGGATTCGCAGGCGGAGCGGTCGTCCGGCGTCGGGAGGGTCCTTCAAGAGCTGATTCCATTCGAGCCGACTTCTGCCCCCATGAAAGTATTGGGTAAATGCCAAAGTCCATGATGGTTGATGGAAACGGGTTGATGGGAGAAAAAAAAAGGAAAAGAGAAATAATTTTGGATTGATGGGATTTTATCCCCAAATTTGTGCCCAAGATTCTGGGTTCCGTTATCTTTTTTAAAAAGTCAAATTTTCTTTTTTCCGATGCCGACTAAGGGTTTTGAATCATTATCAGTGGAATGAAGAGTAGAGTTCAAGAATCACCGCCACGGTGCCACTGTGACCATGAACGTGTTTTCATTTCTGTCAACTGGCAGGCAGTGACACTTTTGATGATGAAGCACATTCAATTGGGAAAAGAATAAAATGTCAAAATTAGGTACCGGATCTAACCCATTGCATTAATGGCAATAGGCATTAAGAATATAAACGACCATTCCAAAGTCTGTAAAGTGCGAAAGGTCTGTAAACTGGGAAAAGGTGTGCAATGGGCCAATGGCAACCAAGCCACTGCAAATAATGTTATGGAGTGTAGAAGATGGTGTGTGTTGCGAGAGAGAAAAGAAAAGAAATTGGGCGCCACGAGGTCTGACAGACAGGAACCTAGCAAAGAAGGTACCACGGTTCCATTGTCCCACAAAGTCATTTCATGTACGAACTGCATCTGAACACACACACACAGAGAAGGGGGGAGGGAAAGTTCATCACAAAATTCACATTACACAAAAAGCAGATTAAAAAACAATTTGTCCAAACATCAACCCAACCCCGATTGAGGATAATGTATAATTCCACCCTTGCTCAAAATACTCAAGCTAAAATATACTATTCAAGACGAAAAGAAAACCTAAAAAGAAACCAGATGATAAACTAAAGACCACGCCATCATTTGTTTTAATGTTCAAGATACCAGACAAAAAAAAAAAAAAAAAAAGGTATGATGCCGACATGATGATGCTTGCATAATGTTGTGTGTATTGTTCCATCATCCGATATCACCAATCACCCTCGTCACTATCATTATTGTGACACCTCCACGCTACTGTTATCATGACCCCGAAATGATACTCCTACTCCTAAACGCCGACATACTGTCATCTCGATATCGCGGGCCAAACATGCTATAGTTATTGCATGTCTAAGGAGAATCCCCCAAGCCAAAGGACAAGGCCCCAAACCAACGCCATTGTCAGTGATACACAACTAACATCCATGTTTTGTATCTCCTGCTTCTGCTCTCGTCGTCCTCCTTTTGCTGTTTGCATCATCATCATCATCGATGAAAAAAAAATCCCTGTTTTTATTGTGTTGGGAGCACAGAGACCGACCATCAGTCGTTCATAACAAGCCGGTTAGAAAACAACAACAAGTTGTTTGTTGTTGTTGCTCTTTCCTAAGCGGCGACGACTGCCCAGTATCTCATGGCGCAAGCTGGGGATGGCTTTTTGAGGAGGTGGCGGCGGTGGTGGCTTGTTGTTGTCTTGTAGGCGGCGATGGTTGCCCAGGATCTCATGCCGCAAGCTGGAGATAGTTTTTTTGAGGAGCTGACAGCTGCGGTGGGGGTGCGGGTGTGTCCGCCTTTGAGGGTAAGTTTGGAAATCGCAGAGGAGAGTGGGGTGATGGCGGCGGGCTTGGTAGGGGCGGCAGGCTGGGTGGCGGCGGCAGGCTTGGTAGGGGCACCGGCGACAGGCTTCTTCTCCTTGCTATGGAGGAAGCGCTGGCGTTGAGCCCAGAGCGGGCATCTCTTTTCCATGTCGGCACGGAGTTCCACAAGACTGCTTTCCTCCATTTGGAGAAATCGACGGGATTTAGTAAAGACCCCGAGGTCTTCGGTGCGTACTACGTACACATTCTCAACGTTGACCCAAGACGTCTCTGGCTTGGGGAAATTTCCCCCGGGTCGCAGACGCAAAACAGGACGGGGTGGGCTACCGGCGTAAACTTCGCTCCCGGCGAAGGAACGGAACGAATCCGGCTTGTACCGGTGCTGGCGGGGGTTATTCCAGGGTGCCACATAGTGGCCGCTCGTCAAATCGCCTGAGCCATATGCGGAGACGGTTGCCACGAGAGCATGGCTGGAGGAGGTGGAGGGCCGGGCGAGGATGATGGCGGGATGGCCCGTGGCCTTTGCGGGGATGCCGGCCTTGTTGGTTTCGTTCTTGAGGAAGAAGGCAATGTCTCCTTCCTCCCAAAACCCCTTGGGGTTGTTGCACCTGGGTGCCTTGATGGTCATGATGATGATGATGGTGGTGATGGGGCCCACAATGAGATCTAAATACAAGTTAACGGATGAATTAAGTAGCTATAAACTTCAAACAAGATCAAGACTTACCTCAACGGCGATGATGGTGATGGTGATGCTCTGGTCTGGTCTGATCTGTCTGCAAGATAGGATCAAAAGATGAAGAAGACGGACCAGGAGAAGAAAAAAAGTCTTGGGGGTTTATAAAGGCGAGAATGGCAAGTTGTGGCGTTTACTGGTGGGTTTTCTTTTTTTTTTTTTTTTTTTTTTTTACTTTTTGACATTTTGTGTCTTGGTCCTGAGTCTCTGGATACTCTCTGAACTGAATATCATGCGCCCAACACGAGTCAATTTCACGGGGGCTTACAGTCAAACGAGATCGGCGACAAACTCAAGACTGGAATGGTTCTCTGACAGAAAGGTTGAGGCTCAATTTCAAGGAGATATCTCTGATATCAAATTCTACAGATCAACAGTCAATAACCACAAGCAGGCAAAACATGCCAAAAATTGCAATATATCTGTTTAGATATCCCCCTTTCCATCGTGTGTCTTTAATCATTGAGAGGATCGTGTGATTTCCAATGCCCCTTGAGGAATTCTTGGTCGGTACCAAAATTTAAACTGACCTGTACCAGCTTTCTGGGTGATGCCACGAGTCTCCAACCACACTCACACGCTTGGTACCTTGCAGGTCTATCAGAAACTCACCACATCTCCATCTGATGCATTCCGAGTCGTTCCAAGACACATCCACCGCGGAAAGGCAGCACAATCAACAGACAAAAACAAGAAGGTTGATCATGCTGGTCAAAATGGATTTAGTTTGTGTTTGACTCGATGGCTGTTATGTTCAAGTCGTTTCAATGATGGACAATGTGGGTCAGGGGTTGAATATCTTATCATCCGTAGCACGATTCGGAGTTCGGCATGAAGCACTAATAGGAGCTTAATTCAATTTTAACAACAGAGACACGGCAGTTGAAACTTGAAAGCATGGCTTACCAGATTTTCGCTGGAGTGTGCTTGGAACCCCGGAACACGGTAAGTCCGTAAACACACCAACAACCCATGGAAAGCGTTTCTTCAAAAGTTTTCACAGATCAAAACAGCTGAATCAATATTTAAAACATGAAAAACAATTTTAATCTTTTCTGCAAGATATCCTTTTTGAAGATTTTGGTTGTGGTGTTGCCTTTCTTTCTTTCTCTTTTTTCTGTTTTTTTTTTTTTTTTTTTTTTTTTTCTTCCTTTTTTTTCTCTCTCGATGTGTGGAGTTGCTGATATCATGAGTAATTTACAACCGTTGGGCTTAAAGTCTCACACCAAAGAACAAACAACCTCTAAGTTTTGGAGTGTTTCACCCATTTCTATCTTTTCGTGCCTGAAAACAGGGCTTAACTCTGTCCTAACTTGGAGCTTGAGACATTTGATACTGACTAGTTTTAACTTTGCTGAGCGCGACTTTGGAGCATCTTCCAAGACATCAAGTGGCACAGAAGATTTGGGCAACTGAGGTTGGTTTGGTCAGTCAACCGAACAGATGAAAAATGCTTATCGGATGGATCAAGCCGGAGAGACCACATGCAAAGCACATTTTATTCGGCCCCTCATTTAACAATTAACCAATAATTATCATTAGCAATACTATTGTACCAATTCTCTAGGTCCTAACAATTCCTCCGCAGTTTTACATCTTTCCCCATTTACTGTCTAGGAGGATAGGTGCACCTGACAGGCTCAGAAGCGGTAACGGTTCTAGCAGTAACTCCCAAGCATCCCTCGTTCCAAGCAGGGTTGGAGACACCAGCATTGACGTACAAGGTCCACTTGGTGGTCTCAGGTGCCTTGGGATCCCAAGGGCAAGCAATGAAACTGCTGCCCTTGAAAAGAAGGTTGTCGTTCTCGTCAATCTCCCATCCCTTGGTCTCAAAGTTGCGGCCGGGGGTCCAGGATCCGTCCTTGGGGTAGGTGGCGTATTGGAGAACACCGGTGCCTGTTTTGCGCGCAGTTTTGTTAGCCATGGAGGTGCTTGATGGTGGGAGAAAAAAAAGGAAAGCTTACCCATTCCGGAGCGGTCGGTCCAGAGCTTCTGAATGGTCTCCTTGGGAGTGTAGAGGAAGAGCTCGCCGTCCTTGATGAAGAAAGTGGCTTCTCTCCTGGTGACTCCGTCGGTGCACTGGGCCTCAAGCTCATTCTCGGGAAGCTTCAGGGCAAGATTGTTCTGGAAGCCGCTGACTGAGGCAAAGTGGATTGGAGAGGCTGAACGGAGGGCCATGATGCCGAAGCGGCGAGGGGGAGCGACGCATGCTGCACCATCGGTGGGAGCGGCATTGGTGGTTGCCGCTGCGGCGACGAGGGAAAGAAGAGCGGTAGTGAGCTGCATGGTGGTTATAATTATTGGTGGTTGGTAAGTTTAAACGAGAGACTGACTTTTTGGAATGAAGCCTGATGTGGTGAAGAGAATAACGGTTGACTAAGTGCGGATGCCGTCACCTTTTTATTTTCTTTATGACGATTCCACACCTCGGTGGTGTTTGCTGTCTTTTGACTCCATCCCGATGCGGATCTGCGTGGGTACCGGGTAGCGAAAAGCCGCGATACGAGATGTTCACCTTGAATTGCTATATCTGGGGTATAAAGATCCACATGCCGAGCCACTTGGTCTCGTATTTTTTGCTACTTCTGTTTTGCGGGTATCCCCGGTGGTGGCTATGAATGAATGGCACGTGTCCTGGTGTCACTTGGTGCTACCGGGACTTGGGAAATGTTCCCTTGGCGCATTATTGAACCCCAATAAAACGGTTTCATTGCGGGCAAGCAACGTTGTGTTTGGTAATGCGTAGGTAATACAATGGTCTGATTTGCGGAACATGACGGTCGGAGGTCAAAGTCCTTGTTGGGAATAATTGACCGTATTGCTGAAACTGATGAAAGCGGTGAAAGAAAAGGGACAAAGGGGAACGCCAAGATTTCTGGAAAGATGCACAAAGGGGCACAACTGGATTGTGCAAGATTGGCTCAGGTTTGGTAAGCACTTTAAATTAACTGGGTGTCATTGCACGGAAAAGAATTTGGGGGAAAAGACGTCATAGACTTCCTGACTAGGCGGTCATCTTAAACCTCCAGCTGGTAGAAACTCCACCTGACAGGTTTGGAATCCCCTAGTTCCCCACTTTTCGGGCCCGGATTTTCTCCGACCACCGCTCTGTCTCTGTTTGCAAGTGCTCTTTCCGTCTTTCTTCAATCAGTGCTTTTGACGGCGGCCTGGAGAGATTCTCAATCCCATCAAGTACCTAGACCCCATCGCCCTCATCGCCCTCTCTCAAACCTCAAAGTTCTTTCGGCAATGCATCAATCCCACACCACACGAGTTCCGTCAGCGTCTCCTTGCCATGGAAAGTCTCCCTGAATTTTCCGATTATCGAGACCAAGTGCATTTCGACAGAGATGAATGGCGTGCCGAGTCGCTGCTTTGCCTACTAGTAATTCGTGATACACAACCATGGCACGGTGGTAGGTATGCCTGCTTTGGGCGCATGAAGCTACTCCAATACGACATGTTTGAGAACCTGGACTGGGTAGAAGCTCCTCTCACCAAGCCCTGGCCAGGGAATGACGAGTGGAACAAGCTGCTTGTGACGAGCTGGGGTAATACTACACCCTTTGTCAGCGAGAGAGAGAAGCGACGATGCATAGAATGCAAGTTCAAGCACCACTTGTATGGGCCCAGCCCATTCCTCTGGCCCCCGCGCGAGCTATATCGTTTTTGGATAACCGATGGTCAAGTTCTAGCGGTTCATCTTGGCGTGTGTGGGAGCTTCAAGTGTATCTATTTCAACATTTTGTTTCCTGGACTCTTTTCTTTCAGAATGCCAAGTCCCATCTGGCATGTCCACCACGAAAGTACTTATCTGGGCCGGGTCGATCTATACAAATTTCGATGCCCGAGCTGTGAACGCTGGCAGATGCAACGTTTGCCCTGTCCGTTTCGAGGTGCTACAAAAAGTTGGCCAGAGAGGAGGACGGTCGGGATATTGAGGGGGAATCCAAGACTGTTTGCCAATTACGTCGAAATCGATCCCAGTCAACCCAAGTGCCACTACTGTTTTGTAAAGACACACGGCCGCAACAAAGCAACCTCAGAGGCACTTGCACAGCCGCCCGTTGACATGCTCGATATTCTCATGGAGCAGTCTTTTGTTGACGTGTTGAGGTTTTGGGCGTCCGCCAGGAAGCTGTTTTTAGCTGATGACTTTGACTTTGATCAAGTTCTGAGTGCTTTACGTACGACACTGACTATGGGGACACTGACGATGAAGATTCTGACAATGAGGAATGTGACTGTGAGGTGGAGCAATGTGAGTATTTGTGACAAGGGCATGTATAATGGGGTTGGAATGGGCTTGTATTCAAATCAATATAATAAACTGTAATGGCCTCAAGGTCCTTATCCTTCCAACAGTCTAACTAGGAAAACCAAGGCCCTATTTATACTCGTACGGGGCCCTCGTACTTCCGTGGCCATTCCTTCTCTCCGTCGGAGGCCTTCCTCGGCCTCGACGATTACAAGGAGAACAGTCATCATGACTCAGTGGCTCCTGCAGCCATCCTGCAGATCTGTCCCGTGTCGGCGACCTTCCTGACCAACCATCCTTCGGTAGGGTCCTCGGCATGGTGACTGTTGTGTCGGGTGACCAAATACACTGTGTTGGATGCTGTCAGCGGGAACCGTGTGACAGTATTGCCAACCCAAGGCTGACGCACAAACACTCACTAGAGTACGCGAGATTGTACGGAGCATTCCGCGGTGGACTTCCATCAACCATCTCCCGTAATGGAGCATGGGCCGCCAATTTGGTGAGTACTGCTCCGGAGACAGTCCAGGAATGTGGGTTCCAAACTGCGCAACCATAAAGGACTATGAGCATCTTCGCCATCTCACAGAGCTTATAGCACCACTTCTCCATCCCAGTAATTTCATTCGGCGAGTCCTAGAATGGAGAGAAAAACTTGGTCTCGATCGGTTTTATTACTCCTGGCAATTTGAAAAGTCCTCTGAGTGTTGTCCAACCCGGCTGTTCAAGGACCGGGACGAGCTGAAAGTCCATCATGCCGAGTTTGTGGCCAAAATTGAGGCTGATCCAAATTTTGTCATTGACTATCTTTTTGGGCTAGATGAGTATTTGAGAAAGCTGCCGAGTGCTTAGAATGAGATCAAGGTAAGTAAAATCAGGTAGAGAAAAAATGAATAAAACAAAAAGACTTTTTTTTATAAGAAACCCCAAAATGAAAATTGCATTGTGAAAAGAAAATGATATACACATCTGGAGACCAGCCAGCTCCTTTGGTCTCGGCAGATCTTGGGTGGATGTTCTGGTTCCGTCAGGTTCCTCTCAACAACATCGAATTTCCTTGTCGTCATCTGGGAACCCAAGGACCGTATAAACCCATCTTTTTTTTTTTTTGTTTTTCTTTCACTTTGGGATATTGTTTTGAGTCCTTTCCTTGTTTTCTACGACATAAAGAGCCAGATTTTTTTGCGCTGAGCTTTAACCCCACACTCACGCGACATCACAAAATGGCAAACTTTAACGTTCGTCTATAAAGGGACTTTAGATAATAAAAACATCTTGAAAATTGAAAACGCCTAGTTATTTTTAAACATGCTTGATTAATAAGTGAAAGGCATTTTCGATCATAGAAATGGCTTTATATAATTAAAGAGTGCTCTTTTTGAAGAAAAAAAAAAAAAAAAAAAAAAAAACCACAAAATGAAAATTGTCGTTTTCGATTTTAAATATATCTTTTAAAAATTAAAAATGTCTGATTAATAAATCAAAGCGGTTTTTAACAATAAATATGTCTTTTTAAAATTGAAAACAACTAATCGGTTTCAAACCTGCCTGATTTTTAGCTAAAAGGCATTTTCAATAATAAAAATGGATGTATATTGTCACGGCCCTGGCAGTTGTGGCTGGCACTGACAGTGCCTGACAGGTGTTGTAGCAGAAGCCTTCTCAAAAGACTGGCTTTCTGCAGAAACATTGGAATTTCCTTCTTTTCTTCTTCACCTTGTTATCAATTAGACTACATAGATGTATTATACTGCAGCCCTGCCTCTTTCAATTAATTTGGTTCGTCACATATATAAATAAAGTTAACACTTTTACAAACAAAAAACTTCTTTTTAAAAACAAATAGGTGTTTTCGATTTCAAATACTACCTACTTACTCCTTATCCTCATCATCATCCCCAACATACCCAAGCCTCAACGCCTCCCTGGCACCCTCCCTAATAACCTCATCCTCACAACCTTCCCGGACCTTTTTCAACCATCCCCTCAAATCGTCCATCACCTCCTTATTCAATTCAGCTTCAAAAGGGCCGTCCCAATCCTGAAAATCAGTCGCCATTAATTCCAACCCGAATTCAACCTTCAAATACTCTTCCAAACTTGGCGAGCCCCTGCCCCCCACAGATTCTTGCGTTGTGGAGGTGGGCTCGGACAATTCGGAGGAGACAGCAAAATCCAAATTCTTCACCAACTCCCACGCCAATTTCAACTGCTTCTCTCTCAGTCCCACATTATTATTCACTTGTCTTTTCAACTTTTCCCATTTTGGGTGATAATACGGTGTGTATGTGCTCACAACCATCCCCAAAAGATCCTTGATTTCGACGGCAAGCTCAGGAATCGTCAAAGGAATTCTCTCGTACAGGGCCATAACAAGGTCCAAACGCAGCTCGAGCGTATCCGACAACCTAGCGGGAATTCGCTTCTTGTTCTTTTTCCACGCTTCAGACGCTCGAATAGACTCAATCTTTGAGATGATATCGTTGACAATCGGGACCGAATTGGCTTTCCATGTTGTGACGGATTGGATATCCCTGTATATGCTAGTGAAAGAGTGAACAAGAAAGTCGACCTCGTCCAGGTTGGCTGTATTGATAAATGTATCCGCCAGGGACAAAAGAAACTCTTGAATATCTTCAACGCTGGTCAAGTTGGCCGATCGCGTCAATGGGAAACCGGGACAGGAAAGCTTGTAAGCCAGCGCCATGACAAGGTTTCCCGGGGTTGTCGTTCCTGCGTCCGACCAAACGAAAAGCCAGTGCTCGCCTGCTTTGCTTTTGGATAGATCCTTGGAGTTCTGAACGGCAGCAGTGATACTCTTGGGTGGGTTGTGAAGGAATTCCAGTGCCACCTGTTTCACACGATTAAACGTATCGAGCGAGATATTATCTCCCTGCTTTGCTATACAGTCGTGGAAATACAACATGTTGACTGGCAATTCCGGCATGAGTTCACCTTCGGCCAGGGATAAAGAGTTAATCTTGAGGAAGAGCGACATCCACCTGCTGTGGATGTTTTTCGACCTCTCAATGGCCTTTGCAACCAAAGTCTCATGCCATTTGCCCTTCCACTCTGGCTGGGAAAGCTGCACGTCGGAAATGGCTGCCAAATGTGCCATGATTGGCCGGCTGGTGTTGTCAAATGAGTCGATCTCGGGCATCTCTCCAGTTTTCTCGGCCTCGGCCCACCGTTCCTCAGTCATTGGGTAGCGCTCGCTCAGGCATGCTGCGACAGGAACCGCCACAGTTTCGAGTACCTTGATGATGGCCGTGGTATCGGAGCCCTTGGGAGCGTTGGTGAAGTAGTCAGCCAAAACTGAAACAGCCGCGGCTCGCATGTCGATGTGTCTGGCGTTGTTGAGGATGGAGCCGAGAACCTCACAAGCCGTTTCCATGTCGATGAACTGAGCTCCACGCATGATTTGGGCCAGCATCTTGACAATGGTCACCTTGATCACTGGAGCATCGGCTGCAGGTTTGCCCTCTTCAAACTTGTATTTTGCCTGTGCCTGCAACCGGTCAACGATGGAACGAGCCATGTCGAGCAAAAAGGTTTTGGCCTCGGTCCGAGAAAGCCGTTTGAGGAATCCCTCGTGCAAAAGATCACGATGCCAGGATGAGTCTTCAGGTCTGGTCAAAATGATGTCTCTGTAAACATTACACGCAGCAGCCGGCCGGTCGCTTCTGCCCAATAGCTTGATGAGATTCATGTAGGCCCACGTGATGTGACTGTCGGCCTTTTGACTGGTCATCTTCTTGAAGACGGATGAACAGAGCTGCAGAAGCAAATCCACGGGCACATGCTGAATATTATCTTCCATGTTGGACGGCCAAGAGACTCGTTTGTCGTGCTTGCTCTCCAAAAACTCATCCGCCAGATAAACTGCAGGAAACCGGAAATTTTTTGGAGAGGGGAAAGGCTGCATGAGAAAACTGCTGTCTGCACCGTGCTGGTCGTTGAACATCAACATCTCCTTGACAATTTTGGAATCTACCGTTTCGGGCGGTGTGGTGACCTTTTGGAGGGGAACGTGGAACTCTGTTGTAAGCACCTTGTACGGAGACGTTCTGAAGGTACGAAGTTTGGTACGAAGTTTAGGTCGAAGCGGATTGTCATTCTTTTTACACTTGTAATAGCCGTTGACAGCAAGCATATGCCAAAACGATAGTCTGGAGAGGTCTTTCTCGACCTTTTCTGTGATTGGCGGATCGTTCCTTTTGGTTGGATCGTCCAGGGTCGACGCGACTTGTTCGACGGGCGATGGATCCCAAGCCAATGGGCCGTCGTCTGGAACCCATTGGGGCAAACCAACATTCACTTGCTTTGAGGGTGGCTTGACAACAACGTGTTGAATTGGAAGGTGAGTGAACGTGGGGCCAAAGACCCATCGTCGCAAAAACTGAACTGCTTCTCCATCGGAAAGCCCGCAATCGACAAGGTGAGGGAAAAGGTGTTGCCATATGTCGGTAGAGGTCTTCTCTTTGTCGCCACCCTGGCCATGAACGACAAATTCCACCGCCAAAGCATAATCGTCCACGAGGTCTTGGATGGCGCGAGCCGAGTCTCCATCATCAGCCTGTGGGGGCGGCTGTAGGAGAAGCTTTGGGTCCGTGAAAACGATTTCCTTGGCTTTAGTCAGCAGATATGGCAACCTTGACGTCTCACCACCTTGACGGTCTTGGTTGTATCGATGGTAATCCTTGGCATTTTCGAGAAGAAATTTTGGCAAGAGGAATTGGATGGGCAGTCCTTTGCACCACGGTCCCTGAAGTGTGATGACAGCTGGGTGTCTCTTAATCCGCTCTTGCATCCAAAGTTGGTCACGAGCCCTGGAAAGTTGGTCCAGAAACCGCCAAACGTGATTCTTAAAGATGACCTTTTCGTTCTTTTCGTCAGATCTGACTGCAAGATCCAATAGGCCGTTGGGAACTGAAATGTCTCGTAGCTCTTCCCGGATGGACCCAAGAAAGAGCCTCTCTGCCTCAACAAGCATAGAGAAGGTCGGTTGCCAGACAATATCGTAGACCTGGTCGTCGGAAAGGGAATGGCGCGTTTGAAATTCGTCGATCTGGCAAACACGAGTTTTGGCCAACGCTGTCGCCATGGAAGTGCAATTCCACAGATGGGAAGGTGGAGGAGTAGTGGGTTCTCGGAATTCCGAAGTGATCTCAAAGATGCTGAGGGCAATCTTGTTTCCCTTATCGATGCAATTCTTGACGGCATCAAACGGCGTATTGACGTGGGTGCCGCTCAGAATATTCGACGCCTGAACAGTTGGTTGCAGGTATTGGTTTTGAATTGCCTGATTGACAGAATAATCCCTCTTATAACGGCGTGCCCATTGCAAGGTGTCCGAGTACAAATCCACCGAGCCAGAAGCAACGCAAAGGGACAATGCCGACAGCACCCAGAACTGGCGGTCGGTTGCCTCTCGGCTTTTGGCCGCCGTCTCCATGCGACGCTTGAGCTCTTTTTCAACCTCGGGGAGGATAGATAGACGCCTATCACCAAGAATCTCTGGATCCCTTTGGAGAAGATGACAGCGCAGGACAAGTAAGTCGATCCAAGCTCCGCTTGGGACAGAAGCCGTGGATAGAACCCCTTTCCCGCAGGCTATACGAACCTCTGTATGTCGTGCTTCTTCCAGTAGATCCAAGAAGTCAAGAGCACCTTGAGCGGGGATCATGGTGAAGAGCTCACACGGAATGGGCGCGTTGAGCAACTTGAGCTTGGTGACGGCGGCCAGGTTCTGCGTAGAGGATGGATAGGTGAGATCAAAGCCGTGCTGCTTCTGGTGGCGCAGAATATGTTTGAGCAGATGGAATCTGTCTTGAAACCTCGCTGCGCGCAGAAAGTTCCGAATGTCACTCATGTGTAGTGTTCCGACCCTTTCCTTCAGTAGACACTCGAGAATACCGCTGGCGATGGTCCAGATGCTAGCCTTTCGCGCAACATTCCCGTCAATGTCGGCATACGTCCACCACTCTACGGCAAACCAAGCCATCGAGTAAGGGCTAAAGTCGTTCAGACGGGTGGCCATCTCGGGCCATCGTGTCAGAGCAGCATGAATCAAGGTCCACGTCTCGTGTCTAAATTCTCGAGTGGAACGACGGTGACGGGAACCAGATCGCTGAATGAACTTGGCCAAGGGAAGAATGACTTTAGATGCCACATTTTGACTGTCAACCTTGAGCGCTTTGGGGCACTCGACAAGTGACTTTAAGACGTGCTTTGTGAACTTTCTGTCGCGTTCCATGTAGCACTCAAGCCAACCCACCCGCAGCACCTTGTCATCAGGTAGCATCAACAACTCGTCGAGTTCTTGCTGACGCCATTCATCGCCATGGGCAGTGAGGAAGCACTGAATTTCTCTTTTACCCCACTTCCCTGCCCTGGCATCATACCACTTTTTCGTCAGCTCGGGTGTGCAACCCCTGACGAGGCGCATGTATGCCGGTTGAAGGGGACGAGGGTCACGCGCGTCAGACTCGGGAGCTGAGACGTCGTCGAGAGGACAGAGCAAGTTGAGCAGCTCGGAAAGGGCATGTTGTCGTCTCTGGTGTCTTGCCAATCCAAGTGCGCGGCAAAGGTCGTGCACGTGGCACACGGCCAGGTCTCGCGCCAGGCTCGCAATGCCTCGGGCGCCGCCGAGAGCGTCCCAGACCTCAGTGAAAGTGTCATCGTGCACGGCGAGGGAGATTTGACGAATGGCCTGGGACCGAATGTAGAAACTTTGGGTTTGACGAAGACCGGCAGCTAGGATGCCAAAGTCTTTGGCGCAGTCGAAATAGGTACGAAAGTAATCTGAACTGAGGGAGCCATCGAAAATGGCTTGGAAGAGGGAGGTTGTCAATGGGGTGAGGTCGCCTTTGCGTGCTTCGATTTCTTGTTTGAGACGGGTCAGATCTTTTTGGCCGCTTTCTCGAAGCTCTTTGACAAGAGAATGATGGATCATTGTCCCAGCCTGGCGAAGTATGATCGATGTGTGTCGCGAATATAATCCAAATATGAATCCGGTGGTAAGTCGTGTCTGGCTTGAGGGAGGTTGTTCCCGGATCGAGTGGTTGATTGACCGGGAGCGGGTGTCTGCGATTTTTGCAGGTGGATGTGGGTGCTGATGAGTACGGATACTGATTGATTTTTGGCAGTTGACTCAATCGGCCAACAAAGATAATGATTACGAGAACTGTTGGGTCAGCTTTTGCTGCTCGGCGTCCCAGAATAGGAAGGCGCGGTGAAGCAATTCATGCAGGTTCAGATATCCACTTCAGGCACCAGAATAACCACTATTGACACGCCCATTAATTTTCATATATGCCTGGTTTATATGGAAAAGGCATTCCTGATAATAAAAAGGACTTCTTATCAATTAACACCCATGCCTTAAATGAGAAATGTATATTTATAAACAAATACTCATTCCTTGAACAATAAAGGCGTTTTTTAAAAACAAATAGGTGTTTTCAATTCCAAATAAGCATGATATTCAAGATCAAATATCGTACCAACAAAACGAACCACGCCCAAAGAGAACCATATGTGCACCAATACAAATAATTAAATGCCAAATGAGTGGTGTTTTATATACATGAATTCCCAGCTTAAACAATACCTCGCGAATCAAACCACTCCCCAACATCGTCACATTCCTCCTTTTTCCACTCCCCAGTAAACCCATCATCTAGTTCAAGATAGAGATATCTGAGCTTCGGACAAAGTCTAGTTATTGCGTCCCTCGCCGAGGCCGCCGTGGTTTTCGGGGGTATTTCCTCAAGGTTAAAGTAATGCTCCCGAAAATAGTCGTCACCGAGGTTACATTGGAAACTTTCCAGGTTTGGCATCAGACGAAACAGGGTTTTAAAGTCGTGGTGTGTTAATAAGCAGTAATCGATTTTGGCGCTTTTGACGCGCTCGAGACAAAAGTCAAAGTCGACCTCCAATCTACACTCGACCATTCCGGTAAATTGAACGCTTTCACAATTTTTCTGAGCCGCCCTCAGCAGCGGGGTGACGATCGTGCCCCCAATTTCGCGAGCTTCGGGGTTAAATTCCCCCTCAACCAAGGCGTATTCGAAGTGTATGTGTCTCAACGCAGGGAGAGAAGTTGGTGCCGGGCAAAGCTGAAATGTGGTCGAGGCATCGTAACGCGAAAGTTCAATCGTCAGGGATTCCAGGCTGGTGCTGCAAAAGCTGAGCAGTATGTCCAGATCAAAACAGGGGACAATCCTTTGGTCGGTCCATTCGCACCCATCCCTACTAGACTCCCACCGAGCACTTTCAGCCGTGAAGACTGTGTATTCTGCTGGATCTGTGGATTCCAGGGGGTAATGCTTGTCCGGTTTCATGTATTGGTGATAAAGCGCGGCCACCTCGACTGGAAACAGCTGTGGAGCATAATCCCAGGATTCCCATTCTGTCCCAGAAAAGTTCAGTGTCTTTACCAGCTTTCTAAGGTCTTTCCGGGCGATGAGCGTCCTGACGAGTAGGGGCCAATTTTCTCCGTCGTCAGTAGATTGACTCTCTTTGTATTCCCCGAGGGGCGCCCGGTAGAGCCGCGGGGTTGTCAAGGCGTGTAGTAGTTTGGATGTACGGCTGATATTGTCAAGGGTACGTCTATTATGGCGTTTCCAGTCATCGAGAGGGAGCTCGTCGAGAATGTGTTCGACTATCTCGACGGGAAGATCATTGAATGACACCATGGTTGGTGGATGCAGCGGTGAAAAAGAAACGAACTTGAATCCACAGATGATGAGAGACTTTATCTTTTCCCAGCAGTAAGCGCTAACCCATCTTAGGTATCGCCCAACCCTACAAAGAGTTACACTCCGATCCTTGAACGTTCGTTGACAAAATACTTCAACCCGAACTTCATACATATCAGCTCAACAACCACATAAAAATATCACAACAAAACCGTTTGGTAGAAAATATCTCACATAAAGGCAAATTCAAGTTCCTGGTTGTTTGCTGCAGACATTTTAAGTTATCTCAAAAAAAAGACAAAGATATATTCTCTACTGTCAGAACACACATCATAATTCCATAAAACAGGTCACTCTAAATATCACACGAACAAAAACAAGTTTTTACTAAAAAAAAATTCAACTTTCAAATTCAAATCTTCCACTTCAAATCTCAACCTCTCCCCACAACTCTCTCCTTATCTCGCTGCATCTACTTTTCACTGTCCCTCTTCATCCCCCTTCCCTTCAGCAAAAGCATCCTCCAACTCCCTAGCCAGCTGTTTTTCTTCCTCGGTCAACTCTGGATCAACAGTCGGATCCTCCTCAACCTCGTTAGAAGCATCACCACCCTCTTTTCCTTCGTTATCTTCAAATACAGATTTATTAGGAGACTTGGGCTCTTTAAACAACTTGATCGTATCAAGTGTTTCGCCTGCCATTTCCCAGAGAGATTGTAGTTCGTCCTTGTTATTGGTAGAAGCCTGGTTGGACGACTGGTTATTGTTGTTGTTTGAAGAAAACATTTTGATGTTGTTTTTGGTTGATGAACTTCTGAGAGGTTTTCCTTGGGGTGGGACGATGATTGTTGTGAGATGAGATGAGTATGATGAGATGAAAAGACGGTATTTGGAAGTTACGAAAGGAGAGTTATATATATATATATATATATATATATCATCATGGTGGTGATGATGTTGTGCGAGGGAAAAAAACAGACAATGCATTCTGAAAAAGTAATAATAGCATTGTCTTCAACTGTGGCGGTCCATTGCTGGTCGATTACAATAGCATTGTATACTTACTCGACTGTGAAGTTAACAGTTTTAGACAATGGCATTGTGTATCTATTGAGTGAAACAAAGAAGCTATTCATGAATAATTCATAAACAATGAAATGCACTTGCATAAAACCCAAATTAGGAAATTTCCCGTGTATAAGTCACGTTTTGCTGATGAGTGGCGTGCAACCGAAATTGATCAACGTAACTTTCTACATGGTTAACCCTGTCCTTCCTAACCAAATTAACTAAAAAAAAAATCTCTACGACCAAGAAATCACAATCTTCAAATATAAGAATGTTTTGTGAGAATAAAAAAATAACAAAAAGGAATTCTCCCGGCGGGGGTTGAACCCGCGACCGTCGCATAACCATTAACCCTGAGAAGTGAAAGGTATAAGAGCGAAATCTTAACCACTAGACCACGGGAGAAATTCTTTGCTCAAAGAACGAGCAGTGTTGGTTGGGTGGGGTTGTCAGAGTTTTGGTTTATAAAGCGAGGGGTAGCTGAGAGAACAGAAAATTGATTGGTTGGGATTTTGCAAAAGAATTTGGATCCACATTTTTCTTTTTTTTTCTTTTGCATTCCATTGATGACCATCAGAATATTTTGGGCATCAATTTTTATTTGACGAATTGACCCGCATTGTGGGGGTTTTATGGGATTGATGCATTTCACTGTGTGCATGCACGGATCGGGGTAGATTTGAGGGTATTTTGAGTCCTGGTTTGGCGGGAGGTATTGCATTCGATGGAGTCGTCACATCATGAAACCCTGCTCATCAACAATCGCGAATTCTTTGCACTTCATCAAATGCGCAATGAACAGGAATACAGACTGCGATGCTCTGTGGCTCAGTAACTCAAACGGGTTCTTAGTAACTGCAAGATTTCCCGTTGTTCTGCACAACTTACGAGATCACACCTCGCGATTCAATCCCAATGCACGGGGTGCAAAGGCTCAAGACACAAACTGAGAGACGTCTCTTCCGAAACAGAGTTGAACCAAGCCTCCCTCTTTTAATATCGATCCGACCATCTCAATGCGCCTAGCTAGACTCTAAAACGCTCAATGCTGTCATGGCAACGTCAGTGCGGATCCAACGGTTGCGTACCAATACCAGCTCCTTGCGAAGTGAAAGTCGACGAGAAATGAATAGTAACAAGATTAGGCATATTCACTCATTTGGTATCCTCCCGGAAGATATACTCAAAACAGATTCTGACACCATAAACGAGCAGTTGATGAAATGGGAACAGCAAAGTTTAGCTCGCACCCGTTTGCATCAACTATGTAGGTCAGGGCATCAAGCACTGCATTTTTAGTGCGACGATCGTCACTTGCCCTGATCAGTCCAAAAGCCGAGTACCAGATCGCGAAAATCTCCGAGTCTGCGCAAAGGGCTTGCTTTTCAGCACATGCATCAATGCTTTACTTTCGTCATTGGAGGATGGGACGTTACGAGAAACATATAAACCCTAAACGCCCTGGAAATGGACTCACAACCCATCATCCCCAAGTCCTCCTTGATCAAAAACCTTAAAATCTCTTACTGAAAAGATAGCCCATCACTAAAATGCGTACCGCCATCTTTTCCTCACTCCTCACCCTCGCCACACTGGCATTGGCTACTCCCTTCCTCTCACCACCAAACCGCCCATACTCAGGTTCAATGATAAAACGCACCTCCGAATCAAACTCACCCCTGAACATCATAAGAAAAAGAACATGTCCAGCACCAATCTCACCAAACCTCATAACTTCCCCCTCGGTTCCCCCTCCGTACGCAGTCTCAATCTCTTCCTCATCTCCCATAGAACTGGGCTTTACTATTCCCTCCGGCGCCGTCGGTCCTTGGTATGTACTTGCCCTCCCCACAGAGGTAAAAGATGCTAACAGAGTGTATAGTTCAGTAATGATAGATCTCACCGATGTGTCAGTCACTGGTTCAGCTAAAATAAACCTCTACGACCTCGACGGACCCACACCGGGGGCTTTAGTAGGCACTACGGAGTTTGCTGCGGGTTCAAAGGCAACCATCAACTCCTTTGCATGCCGAGAACAGATGTGCTTCCGGATGGAGGTGGCGGACGAAAGTGAGGGGAAGGAGGTAGACTGGGAGGAGCTGGGAGGGGTCGGTGGGGGTTTGAGGTTGGATTATGGTTGCTGATTACGTTTTGATGGAGGATATTGATGGATCTCATTTTGGTACTAGTGGACAGTCTGGAGTCTCAATGTCTAGTATGTGTGGTGAGGGGTTAGTACACCTCGCCGGGCATAGGACAACGGACCGGACGGCAGCGTTGATCGTAATTCTTTTTGGCTTGGTCCTTCATCTCGAAAGTTCCAAGAAGTAGAAACAAATGAACAATATCTGTTTCATGCAAGAATCTTCTCGTTGTTCTCCAAGCGAGCCACTTACCAGGTTTTCTGCCTTGATTTCTCCAACTTTTGAAAAAGTAGCGCGCAGTCATAGATGATGACACCGTCAGAACCTGACATCCCGCCTTCAGCTCCCGTTCATCAGATGCATCAAATCGCTTCTTGGAGTTTCGATATTAGCCTCTCAATTTGATACCCGCACGCCGGTCACATGGCAAATATTCCCGAATCTGACTCCCGCTCAGATCTGCAGGCACAATTCCCATCATGAACACGGAGATGGTAAAAGCATGTTGCTGAAAAGGGCGTTGTAAACATGCCGACATCAAGATCCGAGCAAAAAATGTATTTACATCTTGCAGAGCCAAAACGGAGCATCAAGTGTCGTCGTTGAATGAGGTCGCTTTGGGTAACTGGGCTAATTGTACGCTCCGAAGGGGCGGTTATCTCGCGCGGAATGATACCACTCTCAGTTAGACTGAAACGAGGACCCCGTTTGATGCAACAAGGCCGAATTCCCCAGAACCTGTTCTCAGTAGTGTTTTGTGGGGTAGTTCTACCGAAGCTACCTGCCGAATCTGATATTCTTCTCTATCACCGTCTCTTCCATAGAGCGATACCAGGTTGACGGTTCAACCCGTATTGGCGTGCGGGAACCGTTGGAGTCGTGGAGACGAGTGACGTTGAGGTATTTTACCCGGTTACATACCCGTAACCCCAAGTCATTCCCAATCCGGTAACTCGCTTCAGACTTCCGATGTTCCTGCATCTTGGATCTTGCGTGAGATTTGTTTTACCTGCCGATTCTCATTGCCTGTCCCGGTGTGACAGTAACATCACGTGGGGGATCCGGACACAACGCCGAGAGATCGATGCCATAGTCAGTATATATATCCTTCAAAGTCATGCATCTGATTGAAACCTTTTTTCATCAGTCTGAGCATCCAGTCGATCCCTGTCTCTAATCCGCCCATCATGCTTACCACCTCTCTCTTCGGCCTCGTCGCCACGGCGACCACCGCTCTCGGTGCCTCGCTGCAGCAGGTTCAGAACTGGGGAACCAATCCCACCAGGATCAACATGCACATCTATGTTCCTGACAAACTGGCCGCCAAGCCCCCCATTGTCGTTGCGGTAAGAACATGTCCAAACCCAACTTGCCAGGTGACAGAAGGCTGATATCTTGTTGTTGTCTTGGCATAGCTTCACCCTTGCGGCGGAAATGCTCCGCAGTGGTTCAGCGGCACCCGCCTTCCCTCGTTCGCCGACCAGAACGGTTTCATCCTGATTTACCCCAGCACTCCCAACCAGTCCAACTGCTGGGATGTCCACAATCCTGCTTCCCTCACCCACGGAGCGGGAGGTGATGCTCTCGGCATTGTCAACCAGGTCAACTACACCATCACCAAATACAATGCCGACAGGGATCGCGTTTATGTCATGGGCTTCTCAAGCGGCGGTATGATGACAAACGTCTTGGCGGGTTCTTATCCTGAGGTGTGGGAGGCTGGCGCGGCGTATTCTGGAACCGCCCATGCTTGCTTCGCTGGTATGTATAACTCGGAACTTTTTGATGAGACTTAGCAAAGAACTGACGATAATCGATTATCAGGATCCGGTGGCTCTACCCCCTTCACCGCCAACCAGACTTGCGCTCAGGGCTTGTCCAAGACTCCTCAGCAGTGGGCCTCGTTTGTCTACAACTCTTACCCTGGTTACACTGGCCGTCGTCCCCGCATGCAGATTACCCACGGCAATGCCGACACTCTCGTCCGTCCGGCTTGTGCTCAAGAGGCTTTGAAGCAGTGGTCGCAGATTCATGGTGTGTCATTGAGCAGAACCGTCACCGGAGTCCCCTCTGCCCAGTTCACCCAGCAAATCTACGGCGACGGCACCAAGGTCCAGGGATTCTTTGGAAACGGCGTCGGACACGCTCCCTCGGTCAACGAGCAGCAGCTGCTTAGATGGTTCGGCTTGATCGCCTAAGGTCGATCCAGGTCTTGGCTTTTGGATATCTTGGATGAAAAGGGGAAATATTGGTTGCGGGGGCGGGTGCGATCCGCTGACATGAATCCTTGGAAATCTGGTAGCGGAGAACCCAGCGGCGCAGCCATGCATCGTCTTGTCTGTTTTGGTCAGCACTAAGTTGGGGGGAACGGGGAGAACGATCGGGGATGATGTACATAGTTTCCACAGAATAGGCAAGTTGATTAATCCAAGAGATCAGCTCCATGTCCAGCATTGGCAGAGAAATGTTTGGTGGCGGCGTGCTGTGCAGATGTTGGCCCCGTCCCCCCAGAATCCAGGTTCAGGTTGGGGAATGTTTGATCGATCAAAGGATTCAGCCCAGGTACGTCAACGGTTCACGGGCGTGGATCTCAGAGTCTCCGATTGGTCCAATGTTTTGTTTTGTTTTCTCCATGTTTGTTGTTGGTGGATTTTTTGAGATTCGTATTTTGACAGATGGGATGATATAATACCGTCCCGAGGGAAATCCCCGGGCGGCGTGAGTGTTCTATGCCACCTCGGCCAAGGCGTAGATCATGAATCCAATTACCGAAAAATGCGCGGAGAGACTCGGGTGGAAGAAAGCTGGAAGATGGTGTGTAAAATATCGAATGAATATTTGAACCTTCCAAGTTGAGATTTCTCCAATCTGGGCCGCCTGCAAAGGGCCTTGTAATTTCTGATTGACAGGTGGAAATGAAACTTGAGAGTTTCAGTCGACACTCCTCCCCTGCCTGCCGGCTACTGCCACCCAGTAATTCATGGATAAGGTATCTTTAACGGGCAGGTACAGGTGTCAATTTAGGTGTCAATTCAGGTGTCACAAAGTTCGACATCACTGCCTGTAGAGTAACCTGGGCACCTGCAAAGGCCTGAATTGCCCGGCCTGAGATAAGAAGTGCCAATGTGGGGGTTCACTGCAAGGCATGAAGTCAGGTGAGTCTTCCCCTTCAGCTCGAGTTCAGCAGTGTTCCAGCTGCACTGCAGCCCAAAGGTTGAAATTGGGTCTTGCAGGTTTGAATTTGAGTGTCGGATGACGAGTCCATCTTTAGGCAGTCGGTGGTTTAAGGCTGCGTCCCGTCGTTGAAGGTATCATTTCCTCATCATCACTTTCAGTTCTTACAAGTTTTCACACATAATCACCGAATGCCTTTTTCTTTTTTTCAAAGGTGAAAATGGAAACAAACGGACTTGCCGTTGATTTAAGAATCTTATCGGCCATTCCGCTTCCCTCCTTGTGTGAGATGAAACGGATAGGTTCTTTTTGACCACATCCAAAAAGGTCTTGATAGGCAGACCTGAAGCCACCGACCTGCAACTGTGCAAATATTGCAGGTTTGAGCGGCATAATCAACGGTTCCCCTTTCAGGTCCTTGACCCCCTGGTAAGCGCCATCGCGGCGCGGCATGCATGGAAGCCTTCTAGAAGGAATTTCTCATGCACGCCAAGGCACACCCAAGTCTTTTTCTCTCGTCATTTTTTCCATTCCCATTACTATTCTAGGCCACGAGAGGATTGGTGGCCCGGTTCTTTGCCAGGCTTCTTCGGCTTGGTCCGAAGTGTTTCCTTTCGGATCTCGAGCGTCAAGCGAATCTTTTGATCCAAACATCTTGGCCGCCATTTAATTTGTCAAAAGATGCAATACGACCCCAATTGACCGACAAGCTCACGGAATGTTTCACACGACTACTCAAGGTAAATGGCGACCGACTTCTTCTTGGGAATCTTTCCCAGATGCTCCCATGCGGCACAGGCCCTGCGTTGGTCGGCGCCGCCTTTCCAATGCAGGGAACGTGCTTCTGGAACGCGCATGGAAAGCTGCATGGAAGCTGCACAGAAGTCGCCAAGGTTACATTGGACTTTTTATACTTATCGAGGTACCTGTTCCGTCGCCCATTCCCTGCAGATAATCAAAGTCCCCCTCCATCGCACACCACCACAGCGAATCTCCACCTCCATCAGATATCCTCCATCAACCTCTTGCCGATTCCCATTGCGACCCAAACTCATCCCCGCATTGGCCATGACACCCCAGTCCGCGGCCAGGGAGAAGAGAGAGAACGAGAGGACCAGAAACACTTATCAACAGGCATTCGGAATAATAAAATAAACATGAGGAGAAGCCTGCTCTTCACTAGGGAAAGGGGAGCCAGTCAATCTATATCTCAATATCGATATCAACAATTATGCCCGCTGAAATCATCATGGCTCGGCTTCGCCCCAGACTCGGTCAACCTGCCGTCATCTGCTACGACACGCTACTTGACGTCGACGGATACCAGGGATCTTTCTCTCTCTATCCTCGCACCTCTGGAACAACCGCTCTCGAGTCCCCGTCAAAGCCTTCTCCGTCCGACAACATGGCTTCATCTCCGTCTCCCGGTTCCATCAATGCCGGAACCTGTCGGGAAGGCTCCAGGATAGGACGACCTCCTCAGTGGACCGTTTCGAGATCTCGAAAACTTGCCAGGCTTTACTTGTACACTACTTTATCCATCGAAAAAATTATCAGGGTTCTGGAAGATGACGTGTTTAAACCAAGGTAAGGAGAGATCGGCAACAATCTTATGCGGTCCAAGCAACTGACGGAAATGTTAGAAAAAACTCGGCGCAAAAAACAATCCACAAGATGCTGGATAACGACCCTCGTTATCTGCGTCCCGAGTCAAGGATTGAGATGAACCAACGCATAAGCAATCTCACAGTGTCTCCAACTCGACGGCGCAAAAGAAAGTCGGCCACGGTCCAAGTTTTACACAAGGAGACTGCCGGCGCCACCACCGAAATATCTTCTACCTCCGGGTCGAGTCGACGGACAGAGGATTTGCTATCCTTTGACTTTGCAGTATCTCCAGAGAGCCTCGTCAGCCCTGTGCGGTTCTCATTTCCATTCACCAGTCACGGAACAGACAGCTCCGAGGCCCCGGGCTCAAGCAATCGGTCATCTGCTCTGATCCTCGATCTCAAACGAAGGGTATCCGACTGCTCTACCCAATTCGCCCAGCAAATCACAACGCTCATCAAAGACTTTTCGATATCAGGAACCACCGACGACGAAGCCTCGTCCGGCCGGCGGCCGTCGGCTGCCTTGAGTGAGTGCTCTGGTCATGAGGAGCATCATGGGTTGGAAACCGGCCTTGAAGTATTTGAAGCTTTCCCAGAGCCCGGCTTTGCACTTCCAGGAGACTTTCTGACAGCCCACGGTCGAAACTGCGCCGACTTCCCAGGCCAGCAGCATGGCAAGGGGGATTGCTGGTGTTCCATTGCGGCTGAGACCTCTGTGGATGGTATCTCTTGGTTAACACCAACGGGTGAAGTAGGTGCCAGGGCCAGACAAATAATGTCACATCCGTCTCCAGCAAACCTGAGTCTCCGCGATGTCTTTGGAAACACCCCTTTGCATGTATTTGCTGCTCTGGAAGGCTGCAAGGAGGCTCTTTTTGGAATGGTTCTCAGCGCAGACGCCTTCAGCCTTGAGGCGGTCAACAGCGCCGGCCAGACCTTTTTGCACATCTTGAACCTCGACTGGTTCTTGGATATCACCAGTCCCTCATCCGCCCTCAAACAACTTCTCACTTCTGTCACAGCCGCTTCCCCAAATCTTGTTTATAAAACCGACGTATACGGCCGCAGCTTCTTTCACCGAGCGCACTCCCTCGTTCGAGACACATCCGCCCTCGTCAATCTCTTTTCCCCTTTCGACCCTTCTTACGCCTCCCGCCGCGACGCCTTTGGCTTCAACCCTCTCGTCAGCATCCAGACCGGCACTGAAGGTCCCTACATCCCACCGAGGCGAGGCGGTAGTCTCTCCCCACAGGTCCAAGATCTCGCCAGGCATTCCTCTCCATCCGACGAAGACTCTTTCCTTGCTTATCACGCTCGCCTTGTGCGAGTCACTCAATCATCCTACAACGACCCCTTAATCGAGGACTCGGAAGGTCGCAACGGGTTGCATTGTCTCGCTGAAGCCATAATTAGCCAACAGACGATGGACCAACACGTGCAAAGATCAGCAAGCCTTTATTCGAGTAGTCGCCCGTCCCTAAAAAGAAAGCTAGACTCCAAAGACTTGTCGCCACCTTCTCCAGGGGTCTCAAACAGTCCTGGCAGTGCAGGAAGCAGTGAGGGCGCTCTTGTCTCCCGTCTGCGACATCTCACGGGCTTGCTGCATTCTCAGGTGGATGTCAACCATTACGATAAAGCAGGATACACACCACTCATGGCATTTATCCGACACATTCCCGACGACCAGGACGACAAGAGCAAGACCCTGCTGGCTATTCTTGAGACTTTATTGAGAGCTGGAGCCACGCTTGAGGCGCGCAATAGGCGAGGCGAGACGGCACTCTTGGTTGCTGCGAGACTCGGGAGGAAGATGGCACTGACGACGCTCCTGGAGCATGGGGCGAGTGTTTATGCGAGAGATGTTGACGGAAAAGGCGTATTGGAAATCGTGGATGAGGTCTGCAGGAGTTCCAAAGCCAAGGAGGATGTCAGTCTGTATGCCAGAATGGAGGCTTGCAGGGTTTTGCTTACTGGAAGAAGGGATTGGGGTGTTGTGCTGAGCCCCGGAGTTGCTCGGGAGTGGAGAATGAGGCATTGATGATGCCTTTATATGACTTGAATGATGTATTTGTTTGTGTTTATATGATAGGGTTTACATAGACGGGTGGCCGGCTGGATGAGGCCATCATGGAGATACCATGTATATTATAAAATGATACTTTGGAGTTGTTCAATCAAGAATCAATTCAGAAGCAACCTTCTTTCGCCAAAATCAGCTCAGCGCAAAATGATCTCTTATAACCAAGGTTGGGTGGTTTGGGATATGCGAGGGGGTGGAAGATGTAGAAGG
>MU865448.1:43314-58214 GCA_033297215.1 Podospora fimiseda
GAAGGTGTAGAAGGTGTAGAAGGTGTAGAAGGTGTAGAAGGTGTAGAAGGTGTAGAAGGTGTAGAAGGTGTAGAAGGTGTAGAAGGTGTAGAAGGTGTAGAAGGTGTGAAAGATGGTGATAGATAGATAGTAACAAGAATGAGAGAAAAGCATTATTTGACAAAAGAGAGAGGGAAAGATTCACAAGGGAAACAACCGGGACGAAAAAAAAAAAGAAAAAGAAAAAAAAGAAGAGAAAAAAGAGAAAAAAGAGAAGACAAAAAAAAGATGTCCCGGTCGGAGTCAAACCGACAACCTCTGCTCCAACATGGATTCTGACCGACGATTTGAGCTGAGACCTCCGTCACCACTGACTGAAGTATGTACTCAAAGGATAACAATCAGGCAGAGCTACCATGGAAATGCGGCACAGTGACCGCCGACGATGCTTTTTTTGCTGCCTCCTTCGCCTTTGCCCAAAGTACGTACTCAGAGGATAGCAATCAGGCAAGGCTAAGAAAGGTCTGACCACAAAGCGCGAGAGAGACGCTGACTGCTGCGCTACGGGGACCGGCTGGCTGGTAAGTTTGTGAAAATTGGTTCCCAAAAACTAATATAAATAGGCACTGGAGGGGGCAAGGTTTTGGTTGTGGTGGGTTTTGTGGCGTTGATGACGTTGTGGTGTTGATAGCGGTAATAAGGGGGGTGAAGGAATCATCTTTGGCAAGTATTGATTAAGAGTGACATTATATAAATGATTGGATCTTGTTGAGTCAATGGGTGCCCTTCCCTTCGTTCTGGAAGAGACACATCTCTTGAAAAGTCATGAGATACAATCCTGTCAAGCAGATCCTCAAGGATATGGCAGTGCTTTACCCCACTTTCTTCATGATGGGCAAAGTTACAAGCACTTGGCCTCTGATATCCAGATCAACGTTGTAGGAATGTTACGGGCAACAGGATATCATTGCTTCAAAATCTGATATTATAAAAGACCCATGGAGTTGGCAGATCACGGTTGGGCCTTGAGATCACTTCACACTTGTATTGAGAGATATAGATGTACAACCAGGCTTCGATTTTTTTTTTTATAAAAAAAAAAGTAAAACAAATAAAATAATGATTTTCACAACAAAGGGTGTTGTTGTGACGAAACCCCTTTTCCTTGATGAGCCGAAGACCATGAACAAGGGGATGCAAGAGAATGGGTTCGAACAGGTTGACATTTGGGTTACATGGTTGAGGTACAATTTTACGCATCAGGCCATCATTGAATAAAAAGATTTATATACAAAAAAAAAAAAAGGTTCCTCATTGCCTCGTTTATATCCTTTGATTTTTTGTTCAGACTGAATTTGTAAGCGGCCGTTATGGTATCAAAAATTTGGGTTGGGTGTGCTTTCTATCAGCAATAATGATCCTTTTCATTTTGTGATAGGTTTTTCTTTGAAAGAAGATGTTGATCCGTTACTGAATGCCTTTTCAGTTTCATCAGCGCACAGATTGATATGTATGAATTAAATACGCCAACTGTTGTAGGTCTGTTTCAGTTGAACTGGCTTTTTCAGATGACGACGTGGACGATTTTTCGTGTTGATACTTGATATGGCGTCCAGGGTTCAAAAAAAGGGATCACTCCTGAGATCAACACACTGATGGTTTCTGCCAAGTTTTCCAGACAAAAAAACATCGGACGATATCCCCAAAAGGGAGCATCAACAGTCGATCAGAACAAGTGCCGAGAAGGCGATCTTCAGCCACAACAAGAACAAAGCCACAATTGCCGATAATTACCGAACAAGGAAAGTGTGGCGAGTACCTGGAAAACCGCCACACCTTTGTTAAGGGTGATGCAAAGCCACACAGCCACAAACTAGACACACATGAGATGATCCACATTGATGTCATTCCTTTTTTTGGTTCTCGACAGATCTGCGGATCACGGGATGTTGCAGCAAAGGGACCCGACGGATTTGGGCGCATTAATTCTTGGGTAGGTTTTGATGTTTTCTCCGCTGCTGATATATCTAAGGGAGATCACGGGAGTGTACTGCAGTCAGAAACCACTCAATATAACCAAGGACCACAGGAACCACAAAGAACCCAAAAGTACCAATAAATACGATTCACAGCCTCAGTTGCAAATTTCGCTTGAAACGATTTGGGAGAAATCCGATGTTTAAGCGGGGTGGTGCTTTGGAGGCCGCCGGCACTTTGAGAGTCTTGTATGATGAAACTGCCATACACTGCACGGCGGCTGCTATTTTTGTGAGCTTGACATGATGCACATCCACTGTGGCTAGTGCAAGTGACGATCGTCAAGGCTTGGATTTTGCGGAGAGCCGGATTTCTGCAGACAGCCCCCACGGCATCTTCAAATCGCCGACCCGCCGATTCTTTCTCTCAAACGCCTCCTTGGCATCGATTTGAAACTTGTCGGTCAGCAGTTATTGGATAGAAGCAGTTGTCCGATATCACCGAGCGCCTCCATCCATAGAAAACAACTCCGACGGAGCATTTTATTGTAAAAGAAACGTCGCATGAAATATCTCTCAAAAAGGGGCGCCCTGTATCAGATTTAATAACTCCAATCCAATCCTCTAAAGCTTTGCATATACGCGTAAACTTTAAAGAGTCTTCTTGTTGTTGACCGAACAAGAGCAATCGGGGGCAGTGCAAAAACATGTCAGCCAACAGGATCTCTCAATTTCAACGAACTGTGAAAGCACTGCCCGACCCACCATCGGCTTCCAACTGGGATTTTGGGAACCGACATTTCCGTTCGACTCACAGTCTTTGTCCCGTCCCACCCCATCCCATCCCTTCATCGTCATGATGAATTTCAATTGAGAAGTGCTCAGTTGTGCACATTTAGAAAAAGAAAGATTAAAAATCGAGTCGTAAACCCCCACCGTCTTACGGCTATGGCAACGTAATTAATGTTCAAGGCATCTACTTTTTTTCTTCTCTCTCATCCGTCAGCAACCTGTCCTGAAGCCCAAAGAGGAAGCTGGCCTCGTCACCCCTCAGACCGCAGTGGTAGCCTGAAAGGTCCAAAAGGTACCTGTGGAAAAGCAGCGGAAAGGCGGGGAGAAATAGGTACCCGTCTGTTAACAACAGGCTATTTTGCAGAAATCGGTGCTCCTCGCATTGGATTACGCGTCCTCCCCCTCTCCAAGAAACACAATCCTTGTCAGCCTGCATTGGCCCTGTCCAACCGGACCCACTCTCAACCACGGGGTTGCCAAGCACCCTGACACCCCAAACCGTTACCGTTCCTAGCAATTCCCGCTGATGTCCACTGCCCCCCAGGCACCCATAGACTGAAAATCCCCCATTTCCTCGATTCTTTCTTTCTAAAAAATATTTCCCTGCAAAAAACACACGCAACAAAAAAACAAAAACGTCAGCGAAAAACACAAAATTATCGTCGTCAGCGACTTTCTGACTCAAAGGGGAGAAAAAGGACATGTCCCGATCGATGTCGACAAGCCCGGCTGGCACGCAGCCTGGCTTAATTGATAGCCTGGACTCTTTTGTCGACTTTACCACCTACGAAAACCTCCCGCTCCACTCTCCATCTCTTTCGCCCAACACCGCAAACAAGGGCGTTTTCACCCGACCAAACATCAAGACCGAAGCCACAACCGCGAATTCTCTCTTGTCAACCGGTCAACAGCTCACCGGCCCGAGTCATCAGTACGAGCTTTACAAGCAGCAAACTGGAATTGTCCCGGGCGCATTGGCAACCACTTTCGCCGTCAATCAAAACACCCACCTCCACGGCTTCGCACCCTACAGCACCTTTGGTTACTTTGGCGGGATGGGGAACACGGACGACTTGTTTGACTTCAACTCGGTGCCGGGCATGACGTCGCCCGAGTTGGACAATATGGAGTTTGATTCGCCATCAGCCGACCCCAACTCCTTGTTCTTCGACACCGTCGACCCGAACTCGATTGGCGGACAGGAGCCGGGAATGTCTTCACCGACACCATTGACTAGCAACGTTGGACGTTTGTGGCCGGGAATGCACCAGCAGGCAGCGCTCGCGAAGCAGCAGCAACAGCAACAGCGTGCGGCGCAGGCCCAAGCGCACGCCCAGCAGAGCAAACAGGCGCCCAAGCAAAAGTCCCCGCAGGCCTCGGATCCACTCGTCGAGCAAAAGATCACCCAGCTGCTAAACTCGATGCGGGCCAAAACATCCTCCGAATCCCCCCAGTCGCAGCCGCTCATCAATCCTCCAAGGATGAAGAAAGATGAGGATGACATGGACGAGGACGAGAGGTTACTGGCCAGCGAGGAGGGCAAGAAGTTGAGCAGCAAAGAGCGAAGGCAACTCCGGAATAAGGTGTCGGCCCGTGCTTTCAGATCGAGAAGAAAGGGTAAGCTTGCATGAATTCCTCCGAATGCTTACAACCCATGCTAACATAACTGCAGAATACATCACTCAACTCGAGGCAGAAATCGCCAACAAGGTCACTGAGAACGGCGACCTTCGCGCCGAGAACCGCGCCTTGATCGACGAGAACAAGCGTCTTACTGACCTCACTCGCATGCTTCTTTCTTCCCCTCCTTTCTCAGATTTCCTCAACCAGCTTAGCGCCAACCCTTCGATGGTCCCTGCATCTCAGCCTCAATCTCAGCAAACCCAGCAACAGGAGCAGCAGCGCCAGGTGCCCAAGGATGTCAACCCTTATGCCGCTTCCCAACAGGTTCAACAGCAGCAAATTGGCTTGGCCGTGATTCCCGAGTCAAATGTTGACTTTTCTATGCTCAACATGGATGCTGCCGATGGCTTCAACTACCAGCCTCGGGTCTATGCCGTGCTCGAGACCCCTGAGCCCATCCTCGATGCTTCTGTTCTCTCCGGAAAATCTTTGGATTACTCCGAGGAGCAATGCACATCGGAGGAAAAGGTTGAGATGCCCATCATTGAGCAACCACCCGCCTTCCTTGAGGAGAAGAAGTTGGAGCCTGCGCCTGTTAACGAGGAATTCGAGAACGACCCAGCTTTTGCCTTGTATCACGACTCACCATCTGCACCTACCGATAGTTCTACATGCCCTGTCGAGCTCGACCTTGAAGCATTGTCGCCAGTTGACATCTTTGGCGGTATTGAGCCCGAAAAGGTGTATGCTAGGTACGAATTGGTTGACTCGACCGAGGAAGAGGCAGCTGCGAACTTGGCTTCATTGAGGATAGACCGTATCAACGCCAACCTCGAGGCAGTAGCGTCAAGGTTAGAGTTGTTGACTTGTGATTTATAATTGTTTTCTTCCGAGGGGTTCTCTGGGCTCTGATTTTTATTTCTTTTCTTTGTTCATACAATCCACTTTTTTTTCTTATGTTTTTTTTATTCTACCCTGGGCTCAGAGCGCACTCATTATTTTCGGCGTTCTTTGGAGGCGGATACTTTGGAAGCAAGCGACACTTGGGATATTTTTAGGAGGATTCATTGTGTTTTATGTTGGAATATTTTTGAAGTACACACACAGAGAGAGATAGACCATACCTCAGGGTTGGTTTCTTTTTCGAGGGAGGATTACGATTTGATGAAAGGAATTTTACAATTGGTCAATTGTCAGAGATAGAAATGCCGATTCGGCCAGGATTTAGCTGTTACAAAAATATTATTTTGCACTGCACAATAGGTGTGCGCGCGCTCAACTCAGTTAATTTGCCGAATGTCTTGTGCCCTTTTTCTTTTTCTTTTTTTTTTTCTTTTTTTTTTTTTTTTTTTTTTTCTTTTTTGTGCAGCTGAATGTGTGTTGGTATCCTGTTCATAGCCGCTGGATAAACGCTGTGGCTGCTTACAAGGCGCTTGTTTTTCTTGTCGAAACTGGACAAGGCTGAGGGGTCCTCATCAACTGGTAGTTAAAGATACTCTTGTTCTTCTTTTTCGACCCCCTTTGCGTTGGAGATTTCTTGTGTCAGTATCATTTTCTTCTTCCGGCTCTGTTGATTTATCTTACTTCATCTTCATTTCAGTTCTATGCAATAATTCTTTTTTTTTTCTCCTCTATTCATCACTCTGCTCATTATTTTGACAGTGCCCATTTTCAAGTACCTCTTCTGGCTCTTTCTCAGAACAAAAATGGACCCAACAAAGCTATACAATATCAAACCTTTTTCCTCAACCGGAAACGAATGTCTATCAGCTTCAAAAACCCGTACAGCAGATTCTTTGTTTCCCATCAGAACTAAACCTTGTGCCGACTCTTTTGATTTAGAGACTCAATGGCAGTTTGTACCCGATGAAAGTAATAAGAATTGGTTTTTTATTTATAATATGGGGTTTCCGAGGGAGAAAAGGTTGGATTTGGTTTTGCAGGAGAGGCCTAGTGGGGGGTTTATTGTTTTTATGGGACCTGTTGGGGACGAATATTTGAATCAGCGATGGGGGATGGAGGAAATTGGGGGCGGGGGGATGAGGTTGAGGAGTTTGGGATTACCGGGGTTTTTGTTTGGGTTGGTTGATATAGAGGGGGAGAGAGGAATTAGAGGTGGGATTATGAGGAATGAGAGTGAGCTTGTTAGTGGGGAAGCGGTTGGGTGGAGGGTTCTAGAGGTTGAAGGGAAGATGAGGACTACGACTACGAGCACGGGGCCGGGGTTTGTGACTTCTTTTACGGCGGGGTCTACTGTTATCTCGACAACTGGGAGTGAGATATCATCATCATCTTCTCCGTCAGATAGAGACCGAGACTTGAAAATTAAGATTGGTGTTGGAGTTGGTTTGGGTTTAACGGTATTGTTATTGGCACTTTTGGGAGTATTTCTGCTTTACAGAAAATTTGGAAGAAAAGGGGCTTCAAAGGAAGGGGTTAATACGGTTTCCTCGGAATCGTTCTTTGCGACGCCTCCTTCTTATCAATCTTCTTCTGCGGGGGGATCGTCAACTACTGTTGGTAAGATTGGGGGTGATACAATGCCGCAAAAGGCGGTTTTGTTAAAGTTGCCGGATTATTATGGAGAGAGTAAAACGATGACGAGACCTGGGACTGGTTCCGGGGTGGGAGGACAGAGAGGAGTTAAGTCTGAGTGGGCGGGGAGGGTTGCGCCTCCTTGATTCTTTTATGTTTTTTGTTTTCTTGTCGATTTTGTTTCCTTTTACCGGGTCTCTGAATGGTGTAAAAAAGCAAGGTTTTCAATACTACTTTCATTCTTTTATCTGCTTTCAGCTTGATTCTATTTCTGTGCCTGTCAACTTGAACTTACAAGTTGCAGAATCCTCTTTCCCGGCTCGACAATTCAGAGGGCGATGACTCCACACCAACAGCTCAAAGCTGTGGCTATCCAATTTCGGAACCTCTCATGGCCAAGACCTGAAGAGCTGAACAGAAGCGCCAGCCTTACTCCTTAGCCACTCATGGTGGTTCAGCGACAAATGTCCTACCTCCGTTTGTCGCTACGGCGCTTCTGGGTGCCGCATGTTGCTGACTGAAAGATACCCCGATAACAGTCGGACAACTTGCCGCCAGGAAGTTGGAGGATTTAGCCCGCGCCAGTGTGGCACAAACTTGCCCGGCTTCTATGTTGTGCCTGTTTTATACCTCCATCCCTTTGCCTTTTCCTTTTTTTTTTTTTTCCTCCCCTCCTGAGGCATTTAGACAATTTCATCTTCATCAGTCATGGCCGGACCAGGTTTACATCTGCTTTATCCAGCAGAAGGAATTTCCGCAACAACCTTTGACATTGTCGCCATCCACGGCCTAGGAGGCAATGCATTCAACACATGGACACACATCAGCCGTGAACCTGGCTCTAAATCTCCCATCTGGCTACGAGACTTTCTCCCAAACGCTTTCCCCCACGCTCGAATTTTCACATATGGATACACCACAGGCCCTGGCTTTTTCAACAACGTTGTTACAAACATTCGAGACTACGGTCGGCCCCTGAGGGCCCTTTTAAATAGCCAGAGAGACGAGCTACCCAAGGAACGCCCAATAATCTTTATTTGTCACAGTCTTGGTGGGATCATTCTCAAAGAGGCCATCATCGAGGCACACGAGCGAAGTGATCGAAACGACTGGATCATCAGCGCGCCAAAAGCCGTCATGTTTATGGGAACACCGCATCGAGGCGCCCCGATTGCTGCCTTCTTAAAGTTTGCTGGACATTTGGTTCCGGGGCTTCATGTCCCGAAAAACTGGGCCGCTGAACTCAGTCCTGGGTCGAAAACACTTGAGGACTCGGTGGAACGGTTTGTTCAGCATGGAAGCAAACTGAGAGATATTGTTTCTTTTTATGAGACGGAAAAGCAGTGGTGGATGGATGGGGCGGTAAGGGACACTCATCCGGACACTCTTACTCAAAAGACTTGGAGCAGCTGACAGACGGAAATAAAAGATTGTAGGACGAAGCTCGGCGGTGATGCATCAATGCAATGAGCTGCCATTACCGCTCACAGGGGACCATCATCAAATATGCAAGTATTCTTCTCCGGCTGATCCGAATTACGTACTTGTAAAAGGCGAAATCAAAAGGATTGTAAAGGATGTATTTAAACTTGCTTGTCCTCCTCCTGCCGTCTTTTCACAACACTCTTTTACATGGCCTCAAACCGGTACCCCAGACGAAACAGGTATGTCCACCATCACTCTCCGCCAACGACTCAGGAAGCTAATTCCCGGTAATAACAGTAGACGAAATACTTGACCAAGCAAGTGATCAATACTCTCAACAAGATTTCTTATCAGCCTACACAACATATCAACGCGCTCTACTTTTTCTCGACCTCGAAACTACACCCAACCTCTCACAATTCTTTTTCACTTATTCCCGTTTAATAAAATGTGCTCTAAACCTAACCGCTCAACCCTCCTCGTCCGCTTCTTCTTCCTCTACTTCTACTACCCAGCGGCAATGGCTCCTAGAAGCAGAAAGACTAAACACTCATTTGATTGAGTCTGTTAATTCCCCTCGGGTGACACCGATAGATGAGTATAGAGTCTTTATAGGGCAGGTGTTGTGTCTTATTCGACGGGAGGAGATTGACCAAGGCGGATTAAGTCAAGAAAGGAAAAAAGGATTTTTGGAGGAGATGGTAAAGGTGGAAATTGGGTTAGAGCAGTTAAAAGATGTTGGGTATAATGAAAGTGAGATAGAGGGGTTGTTATCTGAAGTCAGATGGATTAAAGAGTATAGATTAGAATTAAATTAGTTTTGTGTGTCTACCTATCTATAAGAAAGGCATAGTCCTCGTTTTCATCCCACATTTCCGCATCACCCAAGGAGTCAAGATCAAAAGGATCAAGATACCTAAGAGTAGTACTCCTATGGCTATTCCTATTTTTGCTCCCTGGGAAAGACCACCACTGCCACTATTTTGACTCTGATCATCAGAGGGTAAAGTCGTAGGTGTTCCAACAGGTATTTGAGAGGTGGTAGTGGTAAAAGAGGGTGGAAACTGGTGGTCTTTTCGTGCTATTGATACTGCTGGATGATAAATAATTTGAGTAGGGGAGAAAAGGAGGGTTGCGGTTATGTATGAGGTGATGGATGGATGGGTGGTTAGGTAGGTGAATGTTTCGTTTCGAAGGGTTGATGTGCAGCTTGTTTGGGGAGAGTTTGAGTTTGGTTCGAAACCGCTTGAGACACAATTAGTACTAATAATGGGGTTTGATTGAGGAATGGGGAGAGTAAAATACCTTAGACAGCAGAGAGCGTGGTCACTGTGAGGGTATTCCTTGAAACCACTTGGGCAAATCCCCGGACTGTAGATTGCTGAAGGGAATAAAGGGGGATAACAGTTGAGTGCTGGGGAGGATTCCTCAAAGTGGGCTGTGAGAATATCGTAGTATCTGAGTTTTTTTCCCCCTATTTCAGTGGGCAAGCCGGTGAAACATGTTGTTGGAGGTGTGAATGTTGTTGTTAGGGGTATTACCACCTGAGTAGGTGTGGTTGCCATGGCTAGCTTCTGAAGAGAAAACTGATCTTTTTTTTTCTTTCTGTTCAGGATCTTGAAGTTGAAAATGGATATGTTCTTTATCAAATATTCTCTCAGGCACCAGCCAAGGCCAAAATGGTTACCCCGTCGCACTCGGGTGTACGTGCTCAGCCCCGAATTGGCAAGGGCTGAGATGCTGAATGCGCGCTAACACCAAAAGAAATTGGTATGGGCATACTTACGCGTATGATGTTGGCGTGATGTTGTGAACTTGTGTCTTTTGGGACCAGAATGTAATATTAAATGATCGAGAAAACACACAAATTCAATAGCTTTCACACCAATGGGGTGTCGCTCTCTCAACTCTGCGTCAACATTCTTCTCATTTTTGAGCAGTTGTTGATAACGATGTAATGTTTAAATAGCCCGAGGCACTTCCTCCCGTAGCTCAATACCCTCCTCTTTCCCCTCCAAACCCCGTCTCCATCCACTTCTCCAGAAAATAATCACACCCAACAAAATCAAAAGCACTCCAATCCCCGCTCCGATCCCTATACCCGCTATCGCACCCGCAGATAACTCCTGAGAAGAACCTCCACTAGCAGCAGCTGTACTTGTAGAACTAACCCAAGGAGTAGCAGGCGTCACACCCGCAGGGAAATCCCCGTCTTTCCATTTGATTATAATACCTGGGTGATGAATCTTGAATTCAATGTCAACGGTACTGGTTACTACAAAGGAACTAATCCAGTCGTCGTAGCTGAGGATTGTAAGTGTTTGTGAGATTGGGAATCGACTTGGGGGGTTATTTGTCAAGGTTGATTTTATTGAGAGTGTGCAGCTTGGACTTGATGGGTTCATGCCGTTCCAAGGCTGGGGTTCGAAGCCGCTTAACAGATAGTTAGAACAAATGGTATATTTATGTTGCACCTATATGATGGAGTGTAGATAGGTACCTCTGACAGCAAAGAGCTCCGTGTTCGCCAGGCAATAAAGTCGGAGCGTGGTCGGTAAAAGTAGTGTACCAACTGGTGTAATTAACATAGTCGGGATACCCGCTGAATCCTTGGTAACCGCTTGGACAGAGACCGGGACTGTAGACTGCCGAGGGGAATGAAGGGGGATAGCATGAGTAGGCCGGGGGCATGACGCTTCGATAGCTGTTCCAGTAGTATGTGACGACGTCGTTGACGACTAACTCGCCATAGGAACCGGGTTTAGTTGGGACATTGTTATATTTGCAGTTTTCTGGAGGGTCAAAGGTTGTTGTTAATGGTAGTGTGACGTATCCAGTAAGAGTGGACGAGGTAGGATATGTTGGCGTTGCCATTGCTAACGGGAGTCTGGTCAAGCTGAGGCTGCGTTTGGAGCATCGCAAGAGGAAAAGAAAAGACACGGGTGGAAATGCGGGATATATAGAATCAGGCTCTAGCTGTTCATACATGTACGCAAAAAATGCATAAACTATTGACAAGAGCTGAAAGCAGGATGCCCGCCAAGCTTACGCCACGCATGAAAAAGATTTACTCGATGAGGATAACCGGTGAAGAGGGTGATAAAAGTGCAGGAATGCAGAAAAAAAACATCGACATTTCCGGCTGTCGAAAAAAAGAACACAACTTTCATTATACTTTAGATACTGGTAGGAAGAACTAAACCATAATTCAGGCTCAGATGGCCTCAGGTAGTTGCTCCTGAAGCTCAACATTTTCCTTGTTTGATACACCACGGCGGCGCCAATAACTCCAAAGAATAAAAACACCCAAGCCTATCAGAATTACCGCAATCCCAGCTCCAATTCCAATACCAGCTTTTGCACCTGTCGACAGCTCTTTGTCCTCTGTCGCTGCAACAGCAGTAGGTGTAGCTATCGAAGACGTCTTTGTCCTCGTCCTCGTAGAAGTCTTTGGTATAGGCGGTGCAGGATCCACACCATCCGGAAAGTCCCCGTCTCGCCAACGAATCACAACTCCTGGGTGCTGTACCATGATGAATGTGTCCACCTCGCTTGATGTAAAGTAGGAGCTGCGGCTTTTATCATAGGCAAGAACCGTAATTGTGTGGCTCACATAGCCGGTATGATCGGTTGCTTGGGTATGGCTGATGATGCGTTGACATGATGGTGTGCCGAAATATTGGTAGTCGTCTGGTTCGAATCCGCTGAGTATATATTGTCAGATTATATCACACCGGAGGCCAGGTGTTGTTGGGGAATACCTGTGACAGCAAAGTGCCTTGTGTTCGCGCGGTAAAAGAATTTCGGTATATTCTGTAGACCAATGGGAATAGTCGGGATGTCCGCTCCAAGCTACAAGGCCGCTGGGACAGAGGCCAGGGCTGTAAATGGCGGAAGGAAACCCTGGTGGGTAGCAGGAGTAGGCTGGAGGCATGTTTGACCGATGAGTTGCAATGTCATTGACGTATAGGAGCCCACTGACAGGCATTGTTGGGACTCCATTGTATTGACAGTCTGGAGGTGGTGTGAACGTTGTAGTGAGTGGTACTTTTGGGTATTCAGGTATTGGTTTCAATGTGGTAGAAGTGGTTGTGGCCATTGTTGCTCGAGATTCGGAATTGGACGTCGTGAAACGGGGAGCAGTCAACTTTTTGGGAAGAAAGGATGAACAGCAAGTCAATTTCCAAACGTAATGGATTGGGTCAAATCAATCAGTGAGCAGAGCTGAACTCAGAAAGCCTGCCAAGCTTACGCCACGCATACACCACCAACTTGATCAGGAGAGCCGAAGACGTCGCCTGCAGGAAACGAAACAATAGTTCCAAGTACGCTGGCATGTGTCGTCAAAGAGGTTTTCAACCTCTGGAGAACTTATCGTCCGTGGCGTTATTTCGGTAAACAGAGCTTTCCTTGCAAGGGGTTTTAGTTATTCAGTTTTATCTAGGTAAATGAGTGTATGTAGTAACAGCAAAAGGCTCTAGCAAACATTGAAAGACGCATCTAGGAAATTATTCAAAATAAAAAAGAAAAGATCCATCCTACTCCTCCTCTTCCATCCACTCACTCCTCAGGTTACTGTACCCATTATTGCTTAAGCGCAGATCCGTCCCGGGCCATCACTAAGGATCTCCAGCTTGACCGAAGTCTGCTCAATGGAAGCTTGGGCACCCTGAGCACCCTGAAGCTGAAGACGGCCCGACCAACGGTAATTAGTCGACGGCTCAGTATGCGGACCGGTGGTAACACTGAAAGATTCGGGATAATCGCGCTCAACGACCCCAGTGGGCAATTGAATCCGGTTAAATGACCTCGGACAGATATCGGATCCAGGCGAAACCACATAGTTTCTCCATAGGAAGCCGGACACGCCAGCCGGAATGGTGCTCTTGACATGGTGGGTAGCGCCGATACGGACAGAGTAAGGACCACGGGGATGCTGGATTTTGAAGTCAATCACACATTCCCCAACATCGGCGGGCACAATTGTAGCTCTGTAGTTGCGGAGAAAAACTTGCTGTCCTCGCTCAGTGTTGACAATTCTGTCGATATCGCAAGGGCCAGAGATTTTGGTGGCGTTTCCAAAGAAGCCGGCCTGACCATTTGCCAGGGTGAAGGCAGGGAGAAGGGCGGCGAGGGTGGCGAACTTCATTTTGAAGGATTTTTCAAGGCGAGCTGTTAAGAAGAAGAGTGTTTGATGAGATGAGTGAAGTGATGATGAAGGTTTTGAGCTCATCGTGGGTTTCTTCTCGTTATTTATACACCAAAAGTGCCATATCTTCTCTTTCACATGATGATGGAGACGACAATCACGGGAGGCTAAGCCATGATACCTCACCGAACAAAGAAGTCAGGACTGTGAGATCTGACGATGCCTTCTTCCCCCAGATCCGAGGCATTCACGGTACTGGGTTCTTCTTCCTTACCAAGGACTTGGGACGGTCACATGCTCTCTTGACGGAGATACGAGCTTCCAGAATCTCACCCCACACCGGCGATATGCGATTCTTGGGGGTAAGAATTGGGCGCTGTTTCCATCCACATGATTCGTTGGTGATTCTCGTGGTGAAATGCCTCAGCTCAGATATAGTTCTCCAATCTATAGACACATCCACGGTTTTCAAGCTATCAAGGAGAGAGGACTGATGATACTATTTTCACCTGAAATGTCTTTTTATCTCCTCATGGTACAGACACTTGTCACATAAGTCTACACCAGCCGACACTCGACAGACACACTTACTCTCAAAAGCCCATCGTATATGTTCCATTATCACTGATACCCAAGCTCCTCGTCAGACCCAGATCCGAGGACACGGAACACCAACGTCGATCCGACGCTTAACTCAAAAGCACATATTATTCAACAACTCTTGGATTGAGGTTCTTTTGTGATATATTTGGTACGTGCTGACATCAGATACCTTGACATGACCCAAAAACAACCGGTCATTTGAGCCTCACGCCTTGCCTCGCTACCAAACTTGAGAGCAAAAGAAATGGTGTAACCTACGTATTTAACGTTTTTCCTCGGAATTTGGCAATACAGATTAGGAAGGACGTGTAATCCGTTTTTGGACATGTCATCGTTCGCTTTTGTGATTATGATCACATCCTTCCATGATCCTCGGCTGGAATGAGCGTGACAAGACTTAACGTAGCATTTTGGCTGACTGTTTCGTGGGGGCGACAAAAGGGTCTCCTTAATCAATTTAAAGCCATTACTATATAGACCGAAGAAAGGAGCTTGAAGTTTTGTTTGATTCCGGTGTAAGCCGGTGGATTTCTCATCAAGTGTGGGGAAAAGAGAGCATTCTGAGGAGACATATAACATAACTTGAATCAGTTAAGCAGTTAGGTTCCCGGGTTAAAACCGCGCAATTTATGCCAGAATTCCTATTCCACGCGGTTGTATGTATTATTCATCTTACGCCGCTGGAGGCGGTGCCTCCATCCCTATGGGATATGCGGTCCCTCAACAATTATTTACACACGTGAGCGAACTCAAGTGCAGACTGTGTACCAAATTGGTCCAGCAGCCAACTCTGCCTTTCTCCAACAATCCACTTGTCC
>MU865449.1:0-58117 GCA_033297215.1 Podospora fimiseda
GTTGGAAGGACAAGGACCTTGAGGCCATTACAGTTTATTATATTGATTTGAATACAAGCCTATTCCAAGCCCATTATACATGCCCTTGTCACATCAAGCCATCCCGGTTCCACTGGCATATTCCCGAGTGAAAGAGCGGGCGACGGACAATATTGGGCACTGGAGTCGGCCGTACTCCCGCCAGCCTACTGGATTTCAAATGTGCACACTGGCTGGTACTTTCAACAAAACGCAAACGGGTCACTATTTCTTGGTGGAAAAAGATCCGCAAGGGATTCGGAGCCGGTCGTCTCTCAGCTTTGGCTACTCAATTCAGTGGGCGACAGCGATGCTTTCTTGATCAGAAACCTCGAAAGTGATAGTGTCATGATTGTCAGCACCTTGCCCGATCGTCCTGTTATTGGGGCGACTGAAACAGCTACACTTGGGGCGCAAGACAATTCAGGCGGTCATGGAACTTCCCTGATGTGGCGACTTGAGCAATACGAGTTCCCGCCTGTGTATTGGACGACGCTAGAGAATGTCAAGACTGGTAACTTGCTGAGGCAGGGGGTTGGCTCTGTTCCCCCTTTATTTGGAATCGCAAAAGCCCTCGACTTCAGTCTGCATTGTGGATTTATTCCGCATCGTTCAGGACCAACCAACTACGTACTTGCCAACCAGGCAACAACTAGTTCCATCCTTACCGAAGAACGACAACATCAAGGAGCACTTTGGGCCTTGGAATCTGCGGGAGACGCTATCGAAAAGTATTCAAATAATGACCAATGGGTTTACATACAGGTAAAAGGTTCACCACTGCCACTATGACTCAGTGACACCATCATATCATCTGACAAGATTGTAAATCTGCAATAGGTGTCGAATCAAATCCCTTCGTTTGCACTCGTCCACGCCAAAAGAGGGAATCTGGTGGATTGCAACACAAGTGTATACTCAAGCTCCATCGCCTTGCCGATAGACTCGGTAAACAACCTGAAAGAGACCAAACAATGGTAGGAAGCTGGAGCGGCCGGTAATAGTCCCTTATCATGGCAACTCGAAAGGTCCATGCAATACCTCATGACCGGAGAGTTGAGGAGATTGGGAAAGAGAGATAGTGTTCTCTTCTAAGTAATGACAACATGAGCACATGTTAGCAAAAGGTGAAGAGCATGGGTTGGACAGCAGAGAAGTACCACATACCATCTGAGGTTATGTGCCTCCGTGGGCGGACACAATATCTCCAAGGGACATGGCGAAGCCAATAAATCAGAACGGCTAGGGTGGGAGGCAAGGAGACTAGGAGGCCAACGGAGGCGATAATGGCTTCTGGTGTTAAAAGGGTGTGTTCGGTGACGTTGGGCGTTTACATTGTGTTAACCTCAGACGCAGTAGCAGCTCGAAGTGCCTTGATCTCAAATTGGAAGCGATGGGAGGAGGGTAATATGCAGACGGAGAGCAGGGATAACAAATAAATGTAATGTCAGGGCCTCACCAGACCAAGACGTGACATGAAGTGAGTCTGGAAGATACATCGAGAAAGAAACCGATGTTAAGAGCTGGGAGAGAACGGGTGTTTTGACGGTCTTGCTTTCGGCCAATGAGGGCTGCAGGGTGGAAAAAGGCGATGGGATTGTGACGGTTCTGAGCTCGGCCGATAGAATACGGAGTATTGATGCCTTCCACGGGCGTGGCGGTGCGGGAAATCCGGAAAATACCGCATCGTGTCTGCCTCGGTGGCTCGTTGCGGTGCGTACCAGTAATTCTCAAAAAGGTGAGTTTTTACTAGTAGGCGGTTTTTTCCTAAAGAGCTTCTGAAGTCCACAATAATTATTTAACAGGGTATTTGATGACGAATAAGAGGTTCCCAGCCCCTGCTAGTCAAAGCTCACCTTTTTGGGAAAAGACCGGTAATACAATAGGCTCGGGCGGTCTGGTTTCGGTTTTGTTACTGACCAATGAAAATCATGCCCCAACCTCCATGACGGATTGAAGGTTGGACCGCGGGGGCTGACTGTACAGGTGTGGACCAAATTAAATAAACTGGGTGGTTGTTTCCTGATATTTTTTACCTGTGTACCAACTCTTCGCTACTTTCTTTTTATCCCTGCACCTCCAAATCCAGTTCATATTTTAATACACCCAACAAGTTTTAGCGGACATTATGGACAAATAAGATTCATTTGAGAAACATTACGACCTCATCAAACAACTGTATATTGTCGAGGACAAGAAGCTGTCTGAATTGGTGCAATTGATGAAGGAGAAAAGGTTTCACAGAAGGTACTGTCGCCATTATTCAACAGGTTCCAGGTTGTCTCTAAATGTTTTTTTCACTCACTAACGTTACCTCTTCTATAGTACGAGATCCTATGAGAGACAGTTTTTCAAATGGGGATTTCGGAAGAATACCGAGTGGAAGGCTATTGGTGGAAGGGCGGAAAAACGTCAGGCCCTGGGGAAATAGATTGTCATTAACGTGAATCCGTTCAAGCGACGCGATGAGGAATGGGTAAGGATGAACAAATCACGTCGATTTGTATCCTTTATCGATCAGATGAAGATGAACCAGTCTCTTAGCCAAGGTAGGACTGTCTCTATCAAATCGATACATCTGGCAATCTTGGAGCTGACGAATCTTACCTTACACAGAGAAGGCCATCTTGGAAGCGGCTCCTTTGAGCACAGCTATGGTTATACGCAGACCTTCCCCGGTTTCCATTACGATGGGGCGAGAGTATGGTGCGAAACCTCCTAGCCCTTGGCATCAATTTCAAGACTTGGTTCAGATCATGCGATTTCCAGCCAACATCCCCATGACTATCACCATAGGGGGTGCATCTCAGCCAGTATCGACGGGCATTTTTGAGCTGAGGGATTTAAACCCCTCAGATAGCCACCGTTTCCTTTCTGATTTCCTACGCAAGGGCGCTGTAACCAACCGCAGCACTCCCGAGGCCATTGATTTGATCGAGTTGGGAATTCGAAGAGCTATCCCAGAGCGAAACCAGAACGAACATCGACAATTGGCCGAGCTGGTGTGCACAAAAGGAGGGCCCGATACCATCCACTATTACATACTGCAGTTGTTTAACTTGGCGAATAACTTTGTTAATGAAGGCAGTTGGTCCAGGTATAATTTGGATTGTGATGTTATTCGCCTCGTCGAGTCGATCGAATCAAAATCGCCGGGTAAACTCAAGGAGTTACTGGAGCTCGACGACTCGGTTCTTCGATCAGCCACGGAAAAGGTATTCGAGAGCGCAATAATGGAGGGTGAAGCGGAGATACTTCAGGTTATCTTGGAAGCGGGATTCAATCCAAACCGCACAGTTCATGAGCCATTGCATGGCATGTGCCCGGCAGTACAAGTTGCAGTGGGGCTGAAGGATGAACACAAAGCAGTTTGTATTGTTCAACTGCTCGCCAATTGCGAACATGAGTTGGAATGTCAAGCGCAGTCAGCGGCGTTGCATCGTGCGCTTGCCATGGGAAGAGAAGCCATTGCCGATATTTTACTCAGAGCCAAGGTTCCATTCCATATGCCCTCGATTGTCCTGACCATGAATCATCCACAACGGGAGCCGCCGACGTCGGCGTGGATTATCATCAGAAAACTTTTGGCTCGTGGGGGTTCAAGTCAAGCCGACCTGATATCTGCTTTCAATGTGGCCTTTAAGGCGGAGAATGAGGGGATTATACGCGGGTTATTGAAGACATGATTGTGTCGGGCAGACGATGTGGCGGATGACCACCACCTCGAAGGACCTGGTATAAAAGGATTGACGGCCGCAGATATTGCGGAGGCATTTCAGGTGCCACAAGCCAAGAACTGTTTACAAAACGCCATACATCGGGGTTACAGTGACGTTGCCCGGTACATCCTAGATGCGCGACCCGACTTGCTCAATTATACCCTTGATGATGGCCTCTACTACGCAAAACCGGGGGGATGTGGTTTTTCGGATTAACCCCACTCGAAATAGCCATCTACAAGAACGACTTCGAGATGGCTGAACTCATCCTAGAATATCCGGGAACTGATGTGAATTGCCGAGGCCAGAAACCCAAGTTACCGCTCTGGCCAGACAGGTCGGAAGATCAATATTGTACATGCACTTTCACCTCTCCACTGGGCGTCGCAGCCTGGATCGGAAATATGAGCATGGTTCTATTTCTTGTCCAGAATGGGGCAACATCTGCGGACCCGTTCCCGCTACTTGTGGCGTGCTATCGTGGTCAAGTCGAGTTTGCATTGGCTCTGTTAGAGAGTGGTTTTGACGTAAAGGAGGTAGATGTCTATAGCCACGGACTCAGAGCCGAGGCACTCGAAGTGGGAGAAAGAGCATTCACAACGGTGGGTTCTGGAGCCGTTGGTAAATTATACAAGCTGCATAGGGGCTTTTGCGAATCATTTCAAGGACGAAGACCGCAATCATCACAATCTGCTTCAACGTCTCATTCAACAAGGCGGTAGAATCGAGGAAGGATTTCTTGTTGCCGTAAGTTGTGGTAACCTACCACTTCTTGAACTCTTGTTGCGACATCTTGGATCCACACCTGTCACTTGGGATAAGCTTGGGAAAACTCCGTTGGATGTCGCTATTGAAAATGGACCTATAACCATTGTTGAGTTCCTGCTTGGTGTTGGTTTTACAGAATTCAGGAACGTCGAACACATCTTTAGCAGCGACGCAGTCATGTTTCTTCTTGAACAAGGGGGAAATTTTGTTCTCTCCACCTTGCTGCAGAGCAGCACTGGTGGGAGCATTCTATGCCACGCTATTCAGAAGAAGGATTGGGAGCTCGTTGGCTGGCTTTTCCGTTACGAAGTCGATCTAAATCAAGCGGTTGGGTCCTCCTCTGCTACACCACTAGAACTAGCAGTGCAGATGGGCAATGTGGATATCGTGTCTAAGCTGCTGGACCGAAAGGCTCTGATCACGACCATGGTGTGGACTAACTTAATGAACTCTTACCCAATCCCGCACGGGATGGTGAAAGTTTTGTTTTCGTCACTAGATCAAGATACACGTCACGAAAAGCCTGGTATTGGCAACTACTCCCAAGGCCTGAATCCTTTAGTGGATGCAGTCAACACACGAAATCGCAATTTGGTCAAACTGTATCTCGAAAAAGGGGACGCCAAAATTCTCGGAATGTCACTTGCTGCTGCTGTCCACCACAGCGATGTGGATTTGGTGCAAATTTTCCTCGATGCTGGCGCACCATTGGAAAAATACTCTTACATCAGAAAGACCCCGAGAGAACTCTTATCCATTTCGACGCCATTTTCAACTGCTATGGAAAACGGTCACACTAGGATCTTTCACATGCTTATGTCTGCGGCCGTGACAGCAATCAAAGAAAGCATCGGCTACAATGCACTTGTCAGCGGGACTAGTTCCTGTGTGAATCCTCAATATATTAGCACCATCTTGCGCAGACCCCAACTATGGCCACTGTCCGGGTTTCAATTTTGACCCCTGTGTTGATGTCGATCAAATACCCCTCCAGATAGCTGCGCGTGAGTGAAACCACACAGCACTTCCTCATTTGATGCAAGCCGGTGCTCATGTCGATGCCTCCAGCGCTAATCGATTTGGACTTGATACAACCGCTTTACAGTTTGCGTCAATTGGGGGACATCTGCAGATGGCCGATGTTCTTCTCCAAAATTGAGCAAATATAATCGCCCCTCCAGCAGTGCGCGACGGCAGAACTGCGCTGGAGGGGCGCAGGAGAGAATAGCCGCTTGGAAATGGTGCGCTTCTTGTTGGCTAATACAGAATTGGAGATCACTGGGCCATATAGGATTCATTTTCTTCGTGCCGTGAAGCTGGCAGATAAGGAAGGGAACAAAGAAGTGGCTGAGTTTTTGAAATTCTACGGAGGATGGAGTGAGTTAGATCAGTTGGAAACCGAGAAAAATTTCCGAGAAGTCAATGCAGGCACCTGGGAGGAATGAACTGGCCAGGGGAAGATCCGGATCTAGAAGATGATCAGACAGAGGGAAACACAGATGAAGAGACAGACGAAGAAGACGACCAAGAACCAAACCGACAAGCAGGCCAAATAGCAGATGAAGTTGAGCCCGACAGTCCCATTGAGGCAGTTTAATTAGCGGATCATATCGAAAACCCCTTCCAAGGATTCGCAAATTCAAACGAAGGGGAACCCGAACCTCAGGCTGTCTTCGGGGAAACAACATTTGCTCCAGTCTTTCACCGGAACTCGATTTTCAATCGGAATCATCAATTTCAACAAGCAGAGTATGCGCGGGACATGGAGGGTGTGGAGTTTGGTTATGTTGCGAACATTTCTAACGGATTCGAATATGAGGGCTGGGGGTATGATGATAACGTGGGTGGAATTTGACAAGGGATGAGGATGTATTGAAATCTTTACTATGACAATTCATAGATCGGCAACCTCGTGTGCATGAAAGTGAAGATCTCCATTATACCTGCCTTATAAGTTATAGTGTCGCTCGCTGCACGAGAGAAGAGTTCTCGTTGAAAATGGAAGGTTCAAATTCAACACCAGTTCAATTTGCAATCTATGTGGTAATTATCTATCCCACCAGAAGCACTCTCAAACAAAAACAGCCATTCTATTTTCCATAAAATCCAACAACCCTATTCCAAGTCGTATTATCATGCGCCAATTAAACTCTCGGCACATTCCCATCAGTGATTTGATCCTGAAGCCGACGACAACAGAGCACCCTTCTGGGATTTTCGTTGATATGCGTGTCCCCATGTTGCCAACAATGAGAGTAGTACTGAGCCTGGTATGCCTCAACCTCGGCATGATAAGTCCCCATACGCAAATCAAGACATACAATTCCGGATCCTTCAGTGGTCTGAACCTCAACCATCAATATTCCGTTCATCAAGAGCGACCAAGTGCTGAGTGGCCGATCAATGGAGAACCCGTCATCGACTATGCGGCGAAAAGGCAAGTTGAAAGCTCCCCTCATTTTCAGAAATGAGCTCGATTCGTTCTCCCAAAGGTATGCCAAAATGGGCTGATCATCAATGCCTGATACCGAGGCGAGCTCTGACACGCTCTTGCAGAGGACTCGACCATGCAGAAAGTTGTTCCTACTCATGGACACGGACACTTTTAGCCACGAGAACAACAAATGCCGCAAAAACCCAGGCGTATGTGGTGATATTGAAAGGGTCGACACCTTGAATCCGGTTTCCAACCGTCGCACCCACAGTGATGCCACCTGCAACCAAAAGAACACAGAAAGACATGACGCTCAACACGTAAAGCTTGCATTGAATCATGACACCTTTCTTTTCGATAATCCAAGCCTTCATTTTCCGTCTCATTTCTTCCAGTAATCTCTGGTGTTTTCTAATTTGCTCCAAATACTGAATCTCACTTTGCATGGCGGATGTTGTACTTCCAGCGAAACCCTCAGAAAAAGTATGAGGACGACCGATTCGCGCAAGACTTTTTCCGCCATGTAATGCAGCATTCCGTCTGATCAAGGAGTTTGACAGGAATCTCGCAGCATCAGGTCCCAAGTCGCTTTGAGGTGAGCGAAACCGTTTCTTGTCAATGGAAAACGAAGCGATGAAGCGTTCATATGCCGGACGCTCAGTCACTTCTTCGTTGTTGACTAACATCATCGCCGGAGCGGATAGCTTGATGGAGGTCAGTTCCATTGCCAGAATGGTTGATGGTTTAGTGAAAAGCAAAAGGGTCATGACAGAGATGACATTTGTCATCGATCCGAGATTCAGTCTGTTGGTTGTAACACTAGGTTCCAAGTTGATGCCACATTGATGATTCCATGTGATTATGGTTCCAAGGGGTTCTTCTTCAACTGTGGTGGTCGACAAGCCTGAGGTACTAGCCTTACAAGCTATGCCTCTCTCCTTGATTTGATTGACTGTCTTTTGGAGTTCGTTGAATGCGGGACGGGCATAATCGATGGTGCCAGGGTTTGACGTTCCGGTGAGATTGTTGTCTAGATCCTGAAAGACAAGGGTGGGAAACCTCTCGAACCCAGCTTCGTAGATCACAGCACTTATCTCGTAACCCTTTTGGGGAACGACGCGGTTGTGTAGTCTATGATTTCCTCTGAAGTCTAGGACGACCTGAGAAAATGTCTGAATAATTGTTTCATGAACGAGGCAGCAATGACAGAAATATAGATGGCTCAGCATATCCTGCTTAGTTGCACCTATTGCATCTGGGTCAGACGAGCCCATGAAAGTTTGACTGCGTGTCCAAGCTCTGTCCTCGGAGGTAAGGGTGTGGTCGTTTTTGACCAGCTGCGCTCACCGGCGATGCTCGGGTCCTTCGGTAGGGCCACGCTTGTCCTTGTCCTTGTCCTTAATCTCAGCCAGCATTTCATCATCCATGCCGTTGTTCAGAGATATTTGAGCGAATTATTTAGTGTTTGTTGAGACGATCTTGGCCTTGGAGAAAATCCTTGCCAAATGGGCGAGAGTCTGGATTGCGACTGTCTTGTTCAATGCATTTGCGCAAAGAAATTCGGCTCTGGACAGCAGTAATGTAGTCCACCAGTGCGAAAGCATCCCGTTGATTGTTCTGGCTTCCCTCGTGATCATTGTTGGTTCCGTCATCATCTTCGTTGACAGTGTCGTCTAAAATGATACGGTTGGCAAGTATAGTATCGTACGCGCAAAGGTGTTTGTCATTTTGAGCCAGTGTTGTTTGTCCATCAAAGGAACAATGCACATGGCAACGAGTACGTTGGTTGCAAGCCGTGCAAGTGTTGCGTGGGATCTGGTCGAGTCAACAGATAGTTGTGTTGAGCCGCTAAAGGTGAGCGCCTCGGTGCTTGTTACAACGCCCATGAGCCTTGAGACCTCTTTCTGCCAGAAGTTGGATTGGATATCTTGGGTCACCCCGTCATACAGAGTAAGATCGTCAAATACCGGAAGATTGGTGACAGAAACACCTGGAGCCAGGTCGGGCAATTCAAAGCGTTTGAGACTCTCGAGGTAGCTCAAAACATCTTGTTCACTGACTCCAAAGCTGTTGATTTCGAATGGTTGTTTTGCTGAAGTGGTGTGGGTATGCTCCTGTGACTGGGAAATCGGGACTGGCATTTTGTCGAACCAGTCAAGCCGTTTTCGGTACCATTCGCTGCACCTCGTGAACCATAGCCCCAAATTTGAGCCGAGAGTTGTTGACGGCGTTGCTGTTGCCAGTAGCGGAAGACGTGAGTCCATGGTATGGAGCTATGGTGCTTGGATATCTTCGGTTCTGCCACGGATATTTGGCAATAAGTTCAAGGTGCCAGGAGTTGACTGTTGAGGCTTCCCTCAAAGTTCGAAACCACGGTAAGCAAAAGTCGAACTCGCTACGGATGGCTCATAACATGCCGAACGTGGTTTCCTGAATATGTGGCAGACCGTGTTGTACGTGCCGTGAGCTTTCAGGCATGTTTCTGGACTGTTTCACAGCAGAAGATCTTCGACTTGTTCGTCTGTAGGGGTCCTGTTGAGGAACCTGACGAAGACTTTAAGTCACCGCAACATCGCTTCTTCAATAAATCTCCCTCAAAGCCTGGATCAGAAATACCCAACCTGCAGCGATTGTGAATCTCATTATCTCCAGACCGTTGCACATACCAAAACAAGGTTACCTAAAAAGATGATCCCCTGCATGGTTTCCAGATTCTTACAGAGCCTATTGATCTACACCCTTATGGTCGTAATGCTGTGACATATACTCTGCATTTGCTCTGATCAGGCTCGTCCGCTCGTGTCAGTCCATCTCTTTTCTGCTGCCCACTCGTCAAGCACAGATCCACAGACCCTATTTTCGACTGAAGCCAGCGAAGCGTAAAGATCACCGCCACGGCAAAAGAACAAATTATATGTCGCTGGAAGATTATACCTCATCTTTGCCAGCTATCTTTGGGGCCAACGACCACCATGATTTGACGGCACTGGGTCAAAGAAATAATGGGTTTATTGACATCATTGAACACCGAACACGCAGAAAAGATGGCGGCGATGACATTCGCGTTATTCCGACAAGTCGGTTCCAAAGTAAGGAGGCGAGAACCACCAGAGAGAGTGCAGAAAAGAAGTTCTCAAACCACACCCTTGTCCTCCATCGAACCGTTCTCGAGTCCTTTCAGCGCTCTAAAGTTATTCGAGTAGGGCTCGAAGTTTACTCTCCACGATTATGCCGCGAGCTACGAAGGCTTATGACAAACAAGTGTTACGGGAGTGTCGACCTCGACAGGCACCCGATTATTTTCCCTCTGCCGTTCCGAGATCTTTTTTTCCATCGTGACGAGATCAAGACACTGGTAAGCAATCTATTTATCTACAAACCCAGCGCTTCCTCAAGATCTCCTGCTTCTTAATGATTTGATCAACAGAAATGGCCTTCTTTCGAGTATAATCCACGACCATAGCAGATTTTCCGCCCTCAACCAAGTGCCTGGGGGCGCTCTGTGAACCATATATCCCCCGAACGCTTTGGTAATCATCAATATTCCCGAGATAAAAGAGTGTTGGATTGTTCGAGATGTTACTACGATAAAGGATTTTCGTGATGAACCATACTGTCAAGTAACAGGCTTCACAGTTGGATGCGACACCTGGCGTCCTAGTCTTGTCAAACGCAGATGTGTCGTTGCCAAACTTTCGACAAAGCTCCACAACATTTCGGATCTGCCCTTGGTGCCCATTCAATTTTCAGGGGCTCGAAAGAGATGCAAGATGTTCTAACAAAACGCTCCAACACACTCCGCCAAGTTCTTGGAAACAACATGTTATCATTCAAGGCGCAAGACTACATCGGTCCTGCTTGGATGAGAATCGACTATAGTGACTTGAGGTCAACTCGCCAAATCAACCTTCTCCATTTCGAGGTCCTGTTGAGGTATGTACCTATTGAGCCTATCGACAATCTTCTCATTGTCCCCAGGGCATTATTACCTATTGACCATAAAATAGCTGGATGAACGAGTTGTCGTCGTCTATCGTGGCTATGTACCCGGCCCGGTACAGCCTCTCGAGGACCTGAACCACAGAATTGCGCCAAGAGAAGCAGAACAGCCGAGAAAAGGGGGGAAGACGGGTCGTAATGTCAACCCAATTTTTAGCACGCAAGAGATCGAATCAGGCTCTGAATCCTCCGAAGATGAATTCAATGTGGTTCCATTGCCAAGTTTCTCCTCGTAGTCACTTAAGGTCCAACACATTTGGATTTCCAGCCACTGGAGCAGCGCGCTGCCCTAAAAAAGCCTGAGCAAGAGCAAGAGCGAGTTGACCGGCCTAGTGACCTTCAGAGCCTCGCAGAACTCGTTCATAAAGTTTTTCATATCTCAGAAGAAAACTTCAACTGGTTGTTTCCAGCTCACGTTCCTGCCATAGGTTTGAGGAGCAAACAAGGTGCGTACGTGCTTAGTGCCAATCTCCGGGACACAAAATGGAACCAAGAGGCATACGAAGCACTTCAACTGGACCCTATCACCAAAGACCTTGTCAAAAGCTTGGTGGTGGGACACAATAACAGCCTTCTCCGCGGTTTTGATGACATAATCGGCGGTAAAGGACAGGGCCTCGTTTTTCTTCTTCATGGGTGAGTTCTGTTGATATAATGGTTGTTTTTGTATTCTAACAATACTCAGAAAACCCGGGTTAGGAAAGACCTTGACGGCTGGTAAGCTCCCAATTCACAGCAATATGTATCTTCCCTTGTAATTGATTAATGACCTCAATACACAGAAAGCCTTGCGGAACACCTGAGACGTCCTCTCTACTCAATCTCTGGTGGAGAGCTCGGGACAGATGTATCAACTGTGGAGAAAAAGCCGAACCAAGTCTTCTTCACAACAAACCGAAAGCAGGATTCGACGATGCATTCAAAACCAGAATCCATGTCACCGTGGCATATCCTTCTCTGACCAAAGACGCCCAAGCAACCATCTGGCGGCGACTTATTGAGAATAACGCCCACGTGAGCCTAGATGAGTCTTGGACTGACGAGGTCTGGGAAGTTTTGGGGAAGTTGAGTTTAAATGTGACTACCTACCCCTCATACTTTCTCAGCCTCCAGCAGCCCTTTTCGCCATACTGACGTGAAACAGGGCCGTACAATCAAGAATCCGCTCCGAACAGCTGTCGCATATGCATGCGTTGAGGAGAGTGCACTCGGGGTGTGACAAGGGCTTGAAGGTAAGGGCCTGGAATAGGGCTTGTATTCAAATCAATCTAATAATCTGTTATGGCCTCAAAGGTCCTTGCCTTCCTACAATCTGAACTGGAAGATCAAGGCCTACTTATACCTGTAGAAGCCCTTCATGGCTTCCACTGTCTCCTGGGTCAAGATTCAGTGCTTCAGGCACCTGGACGTGCAGGAGTCGGCCGTCCATGGGAGCCCTACTATATTGGTAGGCTCCTGAGGCTTCTTGGCCTGCTTATTGTCCTGTTAGCTGACCTGGTACACTGTGAGCGATTCAGTCATGGAATGCCGTGTGACACGGGGCGTGTCACCTCCTGGCCATGGTGAAGACGGAAGTTGAAGAATGTGGGGATGGAGAAGACGATGGGCTGACGCGGGAAGAAAAGGCAAAGTGGACTCAGACACAGGAGGCTTTGCGTGTGCTGCAGGGATTGGTGATGGGTGCTTTTCAAAGACTTATTAAAACTGGTAAACAATTGGCTGAATGGTTGACTGGGCAAAATGTCCACAATAACCCAACATTCCTTTCTCCAGATGCTCTTTCCTCTTCAGGTGTCCAATACGTCATGATCGGAACAACACATCAAAACAGACACCTGATCATCAAAAAATAAAAATGTTTGTCCATAATAACGGGAAACATCGGCCAGATGCATCCGAGTCTTTGCCTCGCGCATGCTGATAGGGCAGCAACGTTACACACGCACTAAGGCCCTTCGGTGGCTTCGGGACGAGAAAGTTTCGTTATTTCAACTTTACAGGTTGCAAACAGATTAGGTATCCACCTGGTAGGTGCCAGGGCCTGGACAGAGTTGATCCTGGGGATAAATTGAGCTCCTTTGCCGTTCCGATCTTGTCGACGTTTTGTGTTTCTACCTCCAATCATCTTCTCCATCACAATATCTTCCATCAATCATCCAGTCATCATGACATCTCAACAGCTTCTCACCATCTGCCGGTCTGGTCTGGACTCATACATCTCACGCTCAGCGCCCGCAAAGATCACCGACTTCAAACAGCTCGCCTCTTACACTTGGTTGGACAACGCTACCGCAACTATCTCCGTCCCTGGTAAGGCATTTCTCACTTCCTCTCCTAAACTCAATCACATAGCTGGAAATGGCCCAGTCGCGCCAGACCCGGATAGTATTCGAGCCAGACCCGGACAGCATTCACGCCAGACTCGGACAACGTTCGCGTCAGGCTGGGGTGTTATTCGTGCCGGACTCGAGGGAAGACTCGGATAACATTCGCGTCAGGCTTGGATGCTATTCGTGCCGAGCTCGAAGAATTATTGAGGTTACAGATGTACTAATACTTCCCGTATAAAGGCTCTCCCCCTCTTTGGTCCCCACCGTCCAGCTCCTCCCGTCCTCTACAGCCAGACTCAGGCACCGTATTCATCGATCAAAACGCCGCTCGATGCCCTCAGTCTCCCCTTGAACCACTTTTCCGTGCTCTTTTTCTCATCAACCCTGAGTTTTCCCTGTCTGAAGTCGATATCATCACCGACAGGAACAACATCCGCAAGTTGTTGCGGTTTGTTCAGGCTTCTTCAAATGATTCGTTTCGGATTCGTGTAGAAGTTGTCGGTCAGGATGGACAGAAGCCGACAGCATTGTTTACACGTGTTGAACCGAAGAACACGGAAGTCGTAAAGGGATTCCGCGGTTTTGGACACAATTTTGAGAAGGTTTATACCAAATCCGAAGCTGGGATGACTGGCTATCATCAGGTCTTGGGGTACAACTTTGGCGGATTGCGTTGTGTGGTGCGATGTGAAACGGATGGGTATATTGGTGACACGAGTACGGTGAATCATTACAAGTTGTTGTCTGACGCGTTCGGTGGACTCTCAGTTTCGGAGACGGAGGAAACTACCGCGACGGGACTCACCATTCTGAGGACCAAAAATAGCCCGGAGATAGATGTCTCGTCTATTATGGAGATCAAAACCCGCGCTGCGCATCGCACGCTTAACATGGAGGACACATATCCTCAACTGTGGGTCTCTCAGACCAAGAAGCTCGCCGTGGGATATCATCGCAAGGGTGTTTTCACTGATGTTCAAGTGAGGGATGTGGCTGAGGATCTTGTCCGCTGGGAGGCTGTGAATCGAGGGTCGCTGGAGAAGTTGGCTGGGTTGATGACAAAAATCATTGACGTGGTCAGGCAGGATGCCAGTGGGGGGAGCGGTCGGGCTTTGGTTGAGTATTCCGGAGGTTCCAGTCTGAAGATTGTTGCCGACCATGATGGAAAGCCCGTTTTGCCCAAAGACTTGTACGGCAAGTGGGCGGATAAATCAACCGCTCATTCCCAAGATGAGAAGGACAAATCCAACAAGACGACTGAAGACAAGACAACGCCAACATCCTTGATCCCGCTTGGCACTCCTTTTTCCTCAGACATGGAACAAGCCATCAAAAAAGGTCCGCTTTCGCGGTGACATTTCCGATTATCGTCTTCTCTGCGAGCAATTGAAATCTCTACCCGTTGAGACTCTCGACAAAATTCTCAAAGGCTGGAGCTTCACACTCAAGGACATTATGGCTGACTTCAAAAACGGCAAAGAATACTGGGAGCCAGAAGAAGCAACAAGAGTTGGGTTTAAACCCAAGGCGCGAGATGCGGCATTCCGACTGGTCTATATCCTCCTATCCGGGCAAGTGGAATCTCGGGACAAGTCAATGGCGTATAATGCCGTGCTCTTTGTAGTCTCGCATGAATATACATTCGGACCCAGGACTCGGCAGATGGTTCGAGCGGCATTTGAGGGCAGTTTCTCGGCGACGCCAAAACAGAAGAAAAACATGGACGAGTGGATCGAGGCTTGGCCCATCGAGGATGTTGGTACGGGTGATGAAACTACGGAAGTAGAGATGTTTTATGGGAGTGACGACTCTGATTGGTAGGTTTAGGGGAGGCGCCGATTAAATGTGGGCTTGGATGCGTATGGGTATTGGATGTGCTTTTAGGACTGGAGGCCGGAATGTTTGACAGAGAGTAGTTTGTAGTAGACTTTGTTCGATAGCTCAGTATAGTTCCAACAAGTCTATTGTTGTCTGCCTGTATCTATTGCCTTGTCTAACTGTATATTCTAACCGCCATGTACCAACTGTTACCGCTGGGCTATATCCGTGACCTCCAAAAGAACAGCTCCTGTGGGTGTTGAATCCACTTCGAAATATAATGTATATAACCCAGGGAACGAAGGGCCCAACACCTGCACCTTCACTCACAACCTCCTCGACCGCTCCACCAAATCCCATCAACAATTTAGCAGCTGCATCCGCAAGCACTGCAGTCACCAATTCCGCAAGCCATGTTCGTGTTGCACTGAGAACTGGTGCTGCACTTGATCCAATCGCCATATCCACCATTGTTAGCAGTCCAGCACCACTGGCCTGATCCCTCATCGCCGCACTGTGATTTCAAATGTCATGTCAGTCTGAAAACGGGCAGACAAAAGGGTTTATATCAAAGTGTTTGCACGCACCTGCTTCCAGCAGTATCCGCCAGAGCAACCAACGGGGGCACCATATTCGCAGTCACGCTTCTCGAGAACTTCGTGAGCGCTGCCGACGGGGTGATCAGCGCATGTACGGATGTTGTTGGGGTCAACACCGGCGGGCAGGTCAGAGGTGTTGACGTTCATGACGCCCAGGGAACCGCAGGAGGCCGCAACGTCGACTTCAGCGGGAGATGAGAAGACGGTAGGGGCCAGGAGGCCGAGGAAGGTGAGGATTATGGCGTTGGTCTTCATTTTTCCTGATGTTTGTTGTTCTTGTTGTTCTTGTTGTTGTTGTTGTTGTTGTTGTTGTCTTGAAGATGATGCTGACGAGAGTGAGGATGAGAAGGCAGGCAAACTTGAGGGAATGGTTCCAGGTCTTTATACTTGTGAGTTGCTCCCAAAAATCCTACAGTAACTGTTACTGAGTGCAATTTTTCTTGACTACACCGCACTTCTGCTTTGGGTTTCAGTCCAATCGTAATGCTCAACAGATGAAGCTGTTCGAACTCTGACGAAAACAAAAATGTAATAATTGACCTAGCTGTCATCCTTCAACTCCGAGCAATCCTTCATGCGAATGCGGAGCAAGGGGTTTCAAGACCTCAGCCAATATTCTTTCTCGATATCGAATGAACCTTAGTAACAGAATTCGAGTTAAATAATCCTTTGATTTATTGCCGAGTATATTCGGTGTAACTCTCCAGTAATTAATTGTACAGCTAGGTATTAGCAGCCCACCGCCTCGACTTGGCGGCCGAGGCGTAGGAACGAGATGTAAGACCTTGCAATGTAGATCTGTGTTGATCCTCTAAATCGACCCACTAATCAGGGCTGTTATTCTTGTGCAAAGTGTAGAAATGCCATTTGTGGTGTGGACTGTGGAAACAAGACCAAAGTATTGTGTTTATGACGTCGTTAACCTGGCCTATCAATTTCGTTTGCCTAGGTCTCACAACAAATTCTTACACCCTGATCCCTGAAGATTGTTGAAAGGTGCAGAATATAAGGTTTCTTCAAAAATATACAGCTCAACAATCAAAACGCCTTTTTCTGTCAAATAAATTATAGTAATGAATTTAACTCTAGAAGAAAAGCTCTTTAAAATGCTTCCTTTCTCGCAATTCTGAGTGGTTGTTGAGTTGAGATATATGAATCTTTTATTCAAATACCGCGCTAATAATGTTTTAGGGATCAGAGTATAGGTTTGACAACAAAGTGTCTTTCCTTACAGAGGCGTTAGTAGTTGTCCTTCCAAAACGGTCCACCAGAAGGTGAAGCTCCAACTCTGGATTTCGGATAAATCGGATTGTCTTAAAAGTGCTAGGCGGGAATTGGTACCACCGGAGCCACGGAGCAATTCCGCTCACATTCCTCTACTACTCATCGAAAAGGTGGGCTTACCTGCTGCATCCACAAGCCTTGAAATCAGAGCCACCAATACCAGACAAATCCTCGGGCTATCGGGGCAAGTCCTCCGACAAGGGCTTCCAGACCCCACAGAAAGGAGCTCGCGACCGTAGGTTGAGCCGTTTTGGATGCTGTCTTTTGTTGGTATCTCTCTTTGCCGAGGTGAAGGAATCGTCGAAGAGACAACTCAAGTGATGGAGATGCAAACTGTCAAATGCATCAAATTAAACAAAATACAACCAGTAACGTAATACCCAAGCATATATGTACCAAAAATTCACCGTACCACAATTCATCACTTCAAGACCTCACCCTCCTACCTCACTTCCTACCTCACTTCCATCCCCCGGTTCCTCCCAAAGTTTACCTCCTATCTCCAATCGCAACTCCTACGCCTTCCGTACCAGCCAACACACCCTCAACACTCCCTTCCTCAGCAGCCTTCTTCTTGACACTAACATCCCTCTTCACGAACCCAAAATCAAAAGCGACATCATGCTCGCTCTCCCAATCCAGTTTCTGACGCTCATCAATTCCCACACCCTTTTCCAAATCAGACCCTTTAGACCCGCCCCTCTTGTGTTTGCCGGTGTAACTCTCAGCATATTCAAACTCCACCTCCCGACCCGATGCCATTCTCCTGTGCCACATTATGTAAACCACCACTACCAGAAGCACTACTGATCCGACTCCAAGTCCAACTCCAAGTCCAATTTTGGTAGATGTAGTCAGGCCTTTGGGTTCTACTTGAGTGCGGACTAGGCCTGTTCCAGAGGAGTCGTCGGGGGCGTCGAGTGTGCCGTTGGAGTTTGCATCGTCGTCGGGTGATTTCGGTGAGTCAGTAGAAACCGGTGAAATATTGTTGTCTGTTCCAATTTCAGCAGCAGGGCTTGAATTGGACTCGTCATCGTCTTGAATAGCTGCTAGAACTCCTGTTGGCGCGGGGGGAGTAAATAGGGAGAGGAAGGTGGAGCCTGGGGAGGTGACGAGGGTCAGGAATGGTTCTTCAGGGTCTGAGGAAACGGCCGCAGGAGGGGATGTTGTCTCTGCCCCTGCTGGGACTGGGGACTCGGCCGGGGCATTGGTGGGCGATGCCGCTGTGGGTTCCGGTTGAGAATCATCGTTGTTAGGTGATGATTCCTCCGGTGTTGCTGCTTCTGACGAGGCTGGTGCGGGTGGGACAAAGACACCAGCTCCTCCGGTGGCTTCTGAAGCTGGAACCGGAGCAGCAGATGACACTGGCGCTGGAGCTGGTCCGTCGGATGGTTGCGGTGCTGGTACTGCTGCGGGAGATGATTCGGGGGCCGGCGCTGAGATTGGAACGGGCGTCTGAGCTGGTGTAGGCGCTGCAACTGGCGCTTGACTATCTTCGTCATCTAAATCCTCCTGCTCGTCTTCATCATTCGGGGCTGGAACAACCACTGGCGGGACTTCCACGGTGACCGGGACCGGCTCTGACGTCAGCTGTGGGGCCGGGGGTTCCGCTGCTGACGTCTCCACAACTGGCTCCACTGACGCCGGTGCCGAAAACGAAACGGCATCTTGAGTAGGGGCGATTGGAGGATCCTGCACGGCAACTGGCGTCGCTTCACCAAGATCCAAAGCATCTATTGGGCCAGTCACATCCTCCAAATTGATATCTGACGATTCATCGGTGGTTGCTGTCGTTGAAGGCGTCGGGTCACCCACCAAATCCTCCAAGCTGATTGACGGCGCGGGTCCATCTGACTGAACCGGCGATGCAATTTCCGCATTGGCATTATCCTCTCCTGCTCCCACTGCTAACACATCCTCCAATGTCGGTTGCTGGGCCATCACCAGCATGGCATGAAGCCAAAATAAGCGGATGACCAGCATCGTTCAAAAATAAGAAGAAAAAGATATATTACAAAAAATAATGAGCATCAGAAAAACAGCATCCTGGCCGTTTTTCGAGCAAAGAAAGGAAAGGGGAAGGAAAGGTGGAAATGTGATGAAAAATGACTCCCAATGGGAGATGTAGAAGAAAAGAAAGAGAATTTCCTTTGCGGGCCGTCCAAGTTTGATCACCAGGCGCCACGACTGGCAGTGACGGCAGATATCGGTAAAAGGGTGCTAGACCGTGGCTTTTTCGTATTGTCGTGATTCCCGTACCGTAGTAGTTTCATGTTGCTCCGGGCGGCAAGGCGGGTGCCGTGAATAGGTGACGATGACCCCTGCACTCGCCGCCCAAAACGGAAATCCATGTATCAGACTATGCACCTCACCCCTGAGATCTGCAAAACCTCAACCAGAGAGTTGCACAAAAAAAAAGTCAAAGCGTCTATTCAGAGACAGATGTCGCGTGGAATTGGAAACCGGATTTCATGTGTATAATTGCTGTGGCACCTTGAGACCTGACTCGATTAGGACTCACATATGCCGGTTCCCGAACAGCAACCCTTCCTCAGCGGCGCGTTTCTGTTTGCGCCTTGTTTCATGCAATCTTCGCAGCTCCCATCTCTACCCAATTGCTTCTCAGGTAATTTCAATGATGACGATGATGACGATGATGTAGATGGCGGAAATCCCATACGTCTTGGCTGGTTCCTGGGAAGGGTCAAAACTTGGGAGGTCGGCCAAGTCACAACCTCACCCAACCCATTCTTGGCAAAAGGTGTAAGGGGGAAATGTTCAAGATTATGAGTTAATCTTGATCATTTTACTGATAAATGTTTTGAAGTAGTGCTGCCGCAGGTTGTACTTTCTTCCCCGTGCCTTCCATTGCTTCTTTGGCCTTCACTTCCTTTCTGGCCCGACAGAGCTTTCATGTATATTCCGCCGGTCTTCCTGGGCCAGGCCTACAATCCATGAGATTTCTTTGTCATCTACTGACATAAATCGGGGCCAGACCATGGAGATGGGGTGCAGGTAGTTAAATGCCATTTGTTGTAAAAAGTGCGAGAAGAATGCAGGTGGGAAAAGGTCCAGTGAGTCATGAGGTGAAAGGCTGAAAGCTACCTTGACACAATGGCGTTTGTGGCTGCTCCCCAGAAGTGGCTGACCAAGAGGTTTCTGGCGGCCAATGACCCATCCACATTAATTGATGCGGCGTAGTAAAACTTGACCAATCACAAAAGCTCTCCCCGCGCTTGGCTGCATATTGACTGGTTCGGCGCTTGCCAGCTGGAGCTGAACAGATTGGGTACCCGACTCTGGACGTTCCGTGGTCCACCAGACCCACGCTCTGCCTGCTGCCCGGTTGCAAACCTTAAAGACAAGCGGGGTGCCAATCGTTTGTCTTTTATAAAAATCTGGAACTCTCACCTTTCTTTCATCACTTTCAAAATGCCTCCATCCCGCACCCAACTCAAAAGTGGACGCGATTCAACAATGAGAGTCCATGTGAACTTGAGCTCTAGCCCGGGCTTGGACAACAAGCAGCAGCCCGTCAGCCTTCGCGATATCATTGATCGCCTCGACGACATCAAACTCAGCAAGCCCGTTGCTGTTCCCCGGATTCTACTCGTCGGCTCTACCTTTGAAGCAAACAGAGCAGTTTTGAGCGCCATTTCCGGCATCCCTTTCCCGACCGCTGATAGACTTCGCAGCTCCTTCCCAACTGAGCTGTTTCTGAAGCATGCCGAGCAAACCGAGCTCCATGTTACAGCGCAAAATCACTCTGTCGATGGATTCTCCAAAACTGGATTCTCCAAAGACAGTCTCCCAGAGATCATTGATGAGGTGAAAGGACGAATGCTTGGAGGCGCGCGCGACAAGACCGCCAGTCAAATTCTTCATATCGAAATCTCAGGTCCAGATCTGCCTGACCTGGCCCTGGTTGATATGCCCAGTCTTGCACTGTTTGAGTCGGAGGCCGAGGAGACCGCCAAAGAGCTCTCCGAGAAGTACCTGCGCGACAACCACAACATCATTCTAGCCATCATCTCCGCTGAGGACGCGTCGACTCTGGCGACTAAAATCTTGAATCAAGTACAAGAGTTCGACCCCAACAGTTTGCGAACCCTTGGCGTCATGATCAAAATCGAAAAGACCGATAACAGTGCTCCAGATTCGTGGGCACTTCGCACTGCGCAAAACCGCAGCCCGACCGGCAGCCTGCTTCTTGGATGGCATATACTGCCAACGTATCCCGACCGAGATTCTCTGGGCACAAATTTTAATGAGGAAGAAGTCAATTCAGAACAAATCAACCACGGTCATTGGTCGGCCATTCAGCCAGAAAACCGTGGCGTCGCAAACCTTCATACAAGACTCGAACATCTCCTGCTCCAGAGTATTCGACACAAGATACCCAGCGCGATCAGCCAAATCGAGCAACTTGTCGGTCAACACAAAAGCAGATTGACTGGGCTGGGTGACTACCGAAAGTATTTGAACAAGATTGTTTCCTCTTACCATAAGCTGGCTCACGAGGCTCTTCAGGGCAACTACACAGACCCCTTCTTTGGCAGGCTATACTCCGATCTTTCTGATTCCTCCTACGAGGATCGGCGTGTTAAAAAGTTCAGGGCCTTGGTGAAAGACCTGAACCGCGCTTTTAGCCAAGTTATGTCTACCAAGGGTCACAGGAGACATATTATCTGTGAATATGAGGATAACCACGATCAAGATGGGGGCGACAGAGAGGAAGCCCCGCATACACCCAACCATTTGTCACCTTTGGTTGAGCTCTACAATATCGAAGAGCCTGACTCGGTCCTTATTCGAGACCTCGAACGCGAGTTGCAAATGATTGCACCTGAGCACGAAGGCACAAACTTCACGAATTCGGTTCGCGACACACTGGCGCTGCGTCTTTTTCGCGACCAGATCCAACCTTGGGAGACCATTGCCAATTGTCACATCGAGTTGGTGACTCACTTTGCGCATCGTTTCGTGGAGAGCCTATTGTTACACGCAACTGGCTGTGACACAAAGGCAGGAAATGCGTTAGTCAAGGACTACGTTGACCCATATTTTGAGAGGAAGGGTGTTGAGCTTAAAGGCAAACTCGACGAACTGCTCTATCACTACCACCATGGGTATGACCTGCAGAATTTGTATGGCAGCCAAACGGAACTTGCAGATGGCCCGAGGGGCAGGCGTGGTACAGGAGATGGTCATACCCGACTTCTCAGTGTGAGGGCGCATTCCGAGGATCCAGTCTCTTCAGGACACGGTGAGATCGAGGGCTTTGGCGTAAGCAAAACTGTTGAGAACATGCAAAAGTATTATGACAATGCGCTCAGGGTTTTCATCGACAACGTTGCGGTTTTGGCAGTTGAGAATTGCCTCATCCGCGATATCCCAAGCATACTCAGCCTTGACACAGTCTCTGATATAACCGACAAGGACTTGCAGAAGCTTTCTGCGGAGTCGCGCGACCAACTAAAGGACAAACTTAACAAGCTTGAAAAGGCGCTTGTAGCGTGTCAGGGGCTCCACCCTCGGAGATCAACTCGTACGTCGGATTAACTCATTCCAGATAGAAATTATCTTCTCTCAAAGCTAATTTGATTCAGTTTTTGCTCGAGACTTGACATTGTTGCGTCCCCCGTCGGTAGCACCAAAGACGAATCTCGCGAAATCATCACGAGCCTCTCCATCCCCAGCACCATCTGCAACAGCCTCAACCCCCTTGGGACCAGTTCCGGCAGCTTCTGACCCAACTGCCGAAGCTCCTTCCACGGCCAGCGTGCCGATTGCGAAAATCAGCCCACCAGGCCCTTCCGGTGATACTACTTCTGCCATTAGTGATACAACCGAGACCGACTCTAAGCGGCCAAGGACCTCCGCGAAGATGCATACTGCGGCACCTACCGCTCCTGCATCAAAAGTGGCTAGTCCAGTCCCGTCCTCTCAAACTTTTGCTGCTGATCGCAAAGATGGAACACATGTTGCCTCTACTACCACTGGCACTGGCGGGGGTCTTTTTGGAGGTAGCATGCATCAGACAGGAGAAACCATCAGGGCTACTACCACTGGCACTGGCGGAGGTCTTTTTGGCGGGGCGCCCAGCATATATGCTACAGCAGCGACCACCGGTACTTTATCTGGTGATGGGCGGGCAACGGGAAGTCTTTTCGGAGCAGCCCCGATTCCTGTTGTCGCCCCCCCTCCTGGTTTATCATTATTCGCTGCTGCTGGTAGCACGGTTCCTGCCCCCAGACCTGCTAGTAGTCTCTTCGGCTCCCACCTAGCCTCGACAGCTGCCGGTACAGGAACGACTTCTGGAGGGTTATTCGGAAACAGAAGCAGCGCGGCTCCCCCCACAGATTCACCAGCTACTGGTACAGGGACGACTTCTGGAGGGTTATTCGGAAATAGAAATATCGTGGCTCCTCCTCCCAGCTCTACAAGTCTCTACGAGTCCAGCACAATTTCAACAGCCAATGATACAGGTGGCTTTTCTTTTAGAGAATCCCCCAAGCCTAGTCAGTAGTACATGAGCAGATCAGATGATTGGAAAACTTATCTTTTAACTCTTCATTATAGACTTGCAGAAGTGTGGTGAAGCCTCAAAGTGTCCGGGTTCCATCTTTCGCAATAAGTTTGGGGGAGTTTCATTGCACGTGTTCGATATGTACACTGACAAAGAACCGAACAACTCTGCCATGAACAACAGGTATCAGAATATCACCGTGTCCTTGGACGAGGCGGGGAAGTGGTCCTCAGATGAAATGAGGCTTGCGGACTACGAGAATGGCTTTGTGAAGTCCATGACATTTGGGTCTTAAGTCAAACCACGATTGGATGAAAAGGAAGGTCGAGAAGACAGGGTTAGTTGAAATGGAATATTGTTTTCGGTCTATATATCGCTGGGGTTACGTGAGTTGGGAAGGCCTTTTAGGGAAAACTAATAGGGAACAAGTTTAGTAGATAGATATATAGGTACTAGGGTGCATGTCCGCACGAAAATTTCAACAGGATGTGCGTCAGACTCTTGCAAATTATTACTTGGTAAAATTGCTAGATTAAACTTACCAGTTGTAACACCAACCACCTTTCAAGTTTCAAACCCGCTTTTTTTGTTTCAATAACCACATAAGAAACTACCTGCCTGTTTCCGTTTATTTTCATGTTCAGAATCTAATTTAGCCCATTTAAAGAGTAAATATTTATTACATACGCAGTTAGCTAACATGGTTTCGATATTGTAGGAGGTGACAATGCATGTAGGTAGTGTGAAGACACATCTAAGATACGTAGGTATTCGTACGCTTGATAAAATTGACCGAGTGTCGGCTGTTGAGTTGAAAAAGTATTGGGTGAGTGAAATGTTAGAGGCCCTTGATCACGATGCAAATTGACGCTGTTAAATAAAGAACGAACAAATAATAGCTTATCTAGTCTGCAAATTGTAATGTCCCAAGACAACTATGTCCCTCTTATTTTCAATCTCAAATTTATACAAAACCCCAGTTAAGTTCATACCTCATTTTTCGCATCAGCGGGCACCTAGCTACTGTGACGGCTGGGCAAGGCAGTTCGAGTCAAGGCTGCGATTCCTCTATTCCATTGTCTAAAACATTAAGATGAAGAAGAAAGGAAGAGATCCCTGGAAGGATCCGCAGCTTGAGAAGTATATATACAAACGAGTGACGAGGGTTAGGTTGCAAATAAGGTTGTGCACAACCATTTCAGGCCAGGGCGTGACAGCTACTTCATGAATCAATCTGAATCAAGAAACTGATAATCCTCAGGTTGAATAATATCCCCATGTAGAACCGAAGCGACGATCGTCCATGTAATATCTTCATCATCATCTTTTTCTTATTATTCGTCAAACATCTCCCGACATCTATTATCAAAGAATACCTATATCCTCGAAGGCTCTGTTCATATCTTTGATCGCTTTCTGGGCATCGAGGACTTGCGACTAATATACCCTGGACCTTGTGGGGTTAAGGAAGAAGAATTCAGGTGGGAAACCATGGTTCACGGGTGGAAGACAGCCCGCAAAAGCTTCCAGGTTTCTTTTCCAGTCGGTCAAGTGACTGAAAGAGGATGAGCACGGTGATAGGCGTTTGTGGCTGCTGACTAGTACACGTGTGACCATCAAGCAACAGAATCTCAACCATGGAAAGGCCTCATAATCCATCCACCAGTGGAGCAAGAAATGAACTCAATAACTCATTGCGATCCCCAGGGCCCCTTTCTCTTTTCGGGAGAATGGGGCTGATACCCAGCAAATTGCGCCTCCTGCACCCTTCGCATGCTCTGGTCCTTTGCCTTTTCAAGCCATTCCGGCTTGATACGCGCCATGTATACCTCGCGCAAAGCAGGAAGGTAAGTGACGTCATTGGCGCAGTACTCAATTGTCCTGGCGTCTAAAGGCCGGACGGAAAAAACGTCGGTGTCGCTCAGTTTCCTCGTAATCCAGGTTTTGGTATTCTTCCAGCTGGTGTATTTCAGGTATCCAAGGGTTGGGCAGAGATCGATCTGCATTGCTTTGTCTAGACCAAAGAGGTAGGTGTTGCCCCTGGGGCGGGAAGCGTTCTCGAGGAGTTGAATGTCAGTTATACCGGCAAGGTTGACCTTGTAGAGGGCCCAGAGAGCGTCGGCGTCGTTACGGACGTCCCAAAGACATTTAGGGATATTTTTGTCTTCGAGGATCGATTTGAGAGACTTTTTCGGGTTGTTTTGGGGGGTTATCGTGAATGCAGAGGCGCCTGTCAGAAACACTTCACTCTTCAAGATGTGGACTTCAGATGATTGTCTTGAGAAAGTTGATTGATTCTCCTTCTCTTCTCACGCAAGCTCTGTCATACTTATATTATGTACAGTGATGAGACAGGTTTCTTGCCTACCTGAAGTGGTTGCTCAGCTCCTGTTACTAGCCGTTCAGCTCCCGTTGCTAGCCGTTCAGCTCCGGCTCCTTACAGATTCACTGAACAGTGAATACGAGCTGTTATCAACTTAAACCACTTTCTGACTAGGTCTCGTTAAATCTGACAGCGCCGAGCGCGAGGATGTCGATGATCTTGATAATTTTTTCTGGGTGGAGGAGGATTGTGATGAGGGAAATGGTTCCGTTTCGGGAGAGCTTGTGGCCTTCGAGGTCGATGTAGAGGGCTGTGGAGGGCGGGATGGATGTAGAGGGCTGTGGAGGGCGGGATGGATGAAAGAAACTCCTGGAGTTCTGATGTGGTGCTGATGATGCTTGCCGGTGGTGTTGACGAAGCCATATTGGAGGCCCGGTATTGTGAACTTTCTAGAGCGGTTCCTCGAGGATTCTGATGTTTGGAGTTTTTTTGGGAGAGTGTATGTCGTGATTGAAAACGAAATTGGAAGAAGAGTTTTTATAAATAAGAAGACCCCTGAGGGGCAAACGGGTATCTGCAGGTTTCAAATCACGTGCCAACCTCCTCCAACATATCACGTTTCCTCTGGTGGCCTCATTCGTGTCACCATGGCTGAGTGGCGGCTTGCAGTGAAGGCGGCAGGTGTTGTCATTGCATCTAGCGTTCCGAATTTAGTATGCTCTACCCTGAGTTGCGGTCAAACTGAAAAGAAAAAAAAAAGAAAAAGAAGAGAAGGGATAAAATAATGAATTTGGATTTCAGTGTCTAACTAAAACGAACAAAAGAAGTACATCAATCACATTGACCATCGCACCACTGCCAGCTCAAAGTCCTCGCTCTCTTACTGTTCTTTGCCACACCCCAACTCCTCGGCCCAATCCTTCTCGTCAAATGCCCATAAAGGACTGCTCCCTCTATGTCCAATTCTCCCGTAAGTCTGCGACGAACTCGCGTAGCTTTGGACCGTAATCATTCAAGGTGTAAAGGCCGTCTAGGAGGCACTCAATGTTTAATGTAGTCTGTATCTTTTTATTATTGCCGGCCGGGGGACTCGGAACTGCAATCTGGATGCCCTTCTCGTTCCAACGGACTTTCTTTTGCGATATCTTCCAACGCCTTCATGCGTTTGGATCCTGGTTGCTCAGATTGGCGTCCTTCGGCTTTCTGCATTTCTGCGACGTCCACTGCATATTCATTAAACACCGATATGACGTTGCCGTGAAGGTAAACCCCAAAACTATGGAGCGCATCAACCAGCTTGCGACGGTCTTTTTGTGTTGATCCAGCCATCTTCGCAGATATTCCAGTGCCTCTGCTGGGGATCTTGTCGATGCTTCGCCAATCTCTGCCGCAGAAGGGATCGGCTTCCGTACTACCTCCTGCTTCAACTCCTCAAAAACGTAAACGTGCATACTTCTGCTGTGGGAGCATTTTTTGCAGCTGTTCCTCCAGCCGTAGCCGAAAAAGTTAATTAGGCGGAACATGGGGCTTGCTTTGCCAACGATCCGATCCCATGGCCGTATCCGGCGGCAACCTTCTTGACAGATTGACTGGTGCTTTCTCCGCGGTCGTTCAGGACTTTACAATCCATATGAGAACACACGGTTCTCGATTTTTGGAGCGGAATCCGATGGACGACAATAGTTTCCACGTACATGTTGTCTTCGGGGTTGTTCCAGCCTAGACTTGACTGCTCAAGCAACTTGACTCTTGTTTCGTTGCTGTCGATAGCCAGCGCCATAGCTACCCTTAACTTCTCCAGGTGTCCCACTATCGCAATTATCAGTTCGCGCGCCTCATTCACACGCAATGTGCTCTGAACGGTGTGGCCCTGTAAAGTACTCCAATAATGGAGAAGTCGCCTCGATTCCATCACAGACCTGTCCCGACTTTCATGGAAAGACTCCACTTCCCCATTCTATTGCCAGTCTGTGACAGTACTGCAAGGAAACGGAAGCTCTCCTAGTCAAAACAGAAAACGTTGTTTGTTGAAAGTTGGAGATCGTGACGATTGTATCTCTCCAGCCAAGTTGCGAGTGGTTGATAAGTGTCGCCTGGTGTATAAAAGCTAGTACGGGTGTTCGTAAATCCAAAGCAAATATTTTTGATCGCATCTTGATGCAAATGTGTCAAAATCTCGGCCATGCAAAATCTTAAAAGGAGCACAAGCCGAGAGTTAGATGGCTCGAGAAGAATGAGAACAGCGTGGAAGCGTCTTGATCCTGCGTAGTGTAGCAAGAATGTCTTTCATATTTTCCTCATCCTGCTTGATCCCCCGAACGTCACCAATTCCAGGAGTGTCTTTCAGACGGAGCATCGTCCCGTCATGTAGTGGGATTCGATAAACGTTGGTGTTTTGGTTGCCGATCCACCCTTGATGCCGTTGTGCTCGTTGGGGCTTGAACCAGCCCTGATTTCCTGTGTGGTAAATCCGTTTCCGTCTCTGGTCCGGCACTGATAAGAGAAAGAGAAAGGGACAAGATACTCGGGTTGCGGTGCCCTCATTGCGTCGTTCAAAGTTTCGTAGGTGAGATAATTAACGAAGGCATTGATAAATGTTGACTTGTCAACTCCCGTTTCACCCAGTATAAGAACATTAATGTCGTTCATTGCATCAAGGCTTTGAAGTTGTTTGAGCAAAGTGTCTGGATCAGGAGTCTCATAGCTGACACCATGACTGTTCCCGAAACACTTGAAGGCACAGTTTTTGTACCAAGCACGGCCGCACTTGCAATACAAAAACTCATCAACATGGCCAAACTGAACAGCTTCTTTACATGTTGCGCAAATCCAAATTTGCGCCGAGCCGGATCGACACCCTTTGCCAGCACAGACCATCTTCATCAACCTGCTTTGAACGGGTCTGTCAAATCCTGATCGAATGAGGGGGTTCGGGCCATGGCATATGACGCATTTGCCGGCCAGAAATTTCTGCCCCTCATTTAAATCCTGAGTAACCACTCTTCCCGCACGATATTCGGCCACATATGGAAGCTGAACCAAATTAGTGTCATGCGGGCTGTTCGTGTCTTCGTAATAATCGCAGACCATGACCTGATTCTGCATGTCAGGAGACTTGAGTAGTTCCAAGATGAGATTCCTGTTCTCCTCCCAGCGCTTGCCATCCTCCATACAACTGGCATCATTGAGGAACAAAATGTAAGCACTGCCCGATCGCATGGCGGCTTCCCGGATGAAAGCATCCACGGCCGGTCTGCTGTGATGCACATAGTTGGCGCCAAGAGCGATAACTCGGCGTTGCGTGATTCTTCAAGCAGATTCCACAAGTGTTTCTTGTCGGCAGCACCGCTTCTCACATCTGTCAACACCTTTGCATATGAGGACCTGAGGCGTAGCATGCTGGTTCGCGCCTGTTTCAGGTGTTCTGCTGCTTCCTGAACATGTGAAGTTGAAAGGCAAAATTGGTGGGTTTTGGTGTCCCCATTGTAGTTGTGAAGTTTTCGAACAGCTTCGGAGCATTCATCAAACAGCTGCACAACCTGTTCCAAAATCTCGGAGTCCAGTCGCCGCAGAATAACCTGCTGGGTAATTTGAAGGTCGAACATCATGCACAGCATCTCGAGGGGTACCAAGGTGTAGGTGAGAGGCTTTCCCTTTCCATTATTCGAGGCGGCAACGGACCGGGGGATTCTGCTGATAAACTTGTCGACACTTTCAAAGTCGGTCGGGATATCACTATCGGTAACAAAGTCGCCTTGAATCCTGACCGTGAACGCTGCTTGGGTATCTCTCTGTCGCCGACCATTCGTAACAGCTCCTCCCGCGCCTGCGCCAACACCGACAAGTTGTTCAATGAGCTGTTCAAGACATATTCTAACCCGCCCTTGGATATCGGCTGTAGAATCAGAGTCGGCTCTCTCGTATCTTGCTGTAACAATGCTGCTTGTGCCCCACTCAATATCGGTAGCGACATGCGTCCCTTTCCCAGCCCGGAGAATATCCACGTTGAAATTCGATTCAACCTCGGAGGACAATGCAGCAAGATTGAGCCGCTCATGAACAGTGGTAGTCTTGTACAAGCAAGATACCTGCCTCATTCGACTGCTTGTGAGTGTCTCAGTGAGGAAGTGAGCATTGCTTCCGACGTCTACAAGACCAGAAAGAACACTAGCTCCAAGCTCAGCGCTGAGGTGGAGTTTAAAAAACAATTCCCGGTAAGTCCCCGTCACGGGAAACTCATAGTCAGTGGTAGGGATGTTGACGCATTTGACTGCCGATGTGTTGAGGATAGAGCACTGTTTGAGGAAACAATCGGTCCTGGCGTCATATAGATCACCAAGACCTGCGGTGGTTTGGCCTTTTGATGGCCTTTTGATGGACATGTTTGAGGCAGGCTTTGATTGGAAAGAGTACCGTGTTAGCAACAGATCGCCAAAAAAGAAAAAAAAAAAAGGCATTGTAGAGCCCTTAAAATATTAGGCCTGAGAAATAAAAATGTGGGAGATCACGCACTTGAGTAGCTCCAAGGGACGCTGAGCTGAATGTTTTGAAAGCTTTCCGATCGAGACTGCTCGTAATAACCGATATGTTTGAAACGGCACGTTCTTGCTTGGGCGATCTGCTTGTTTTCAATTTTGCGTTAATGAGGCTCATCGCCGCCTAATGCGGTTATTCATATCGTTGTGCCCGACTCGGTCGCATGCCATCTGCCAATCCTCGACTCAGGATCTCAGATCCCATCTCTTGGCCATTCAGTTTTTAGCTTCATTCGCCGGAAGGTTCAGTGAAATATGAGCTGGCACCAATGATATTTGAACTGCAATGTTTCTTAGGATCGGGGGTGGCTGGCACCCAATACATCACTTACTAAAGTTGAATGACGGAGACGTGGAGGCTATTCATGGGGACGGATTTGTTGTCGGGCAGTTGTCGCGGTTGGCAAAACTGCACAAACCTGTGTCACCAACCCACGGCTGACATCCTCCCCAATGATTGCACCCCTTTGACTAGAACCAGTATAAGTTAAACTCCAAGCCGCCTTGGTTGTCTAAGTATGTCAACTCAAACAAGGCAGCGATGTTTTGCAGGGAATCAGGGAAAGAGCCACTTTGACTAGAGCAGTTCATCCCTCGGGGGGCAAACATAAAAAATGTTGTGATTGTTGAAGAAGGCGATAAAAAATAAGGACCACCAGCTGCGGTTTATCATCATCTTGCTGAAATCTCAGAAATCGAGAATGTCACTGGTCAGTGGTCAAAAAGATAGAGAAGTGGGTCGATACCAAGGACATGGTTGGATGACTAATCGTCATGGAACCTGCAGGAGAAGCGGGTCTGACAGTCGTTGGCGGCGGTCCACTGAAAGACGGGATGCCCCAATTACGCCAAGAGACCCCCTGTGACAAGCGGGAAGTCGGCAACCGTATCCTCGATTTTGGGGCATCGCTGCGAAACGCAATTCCGACGCCAAACATTTACCACCACTCATTCATCGACAATCCCCATCTCTTTGCCGGCCCGCGAAGTAGCTGGCCCCATGATGATTGTCGCATTGTTGCATTGCATCCATTGATCTTAATTCACCACGCTCTTTCTTTTGATACTACGTACCACCAGCTATCCAATTTCCTCTTCCCCTAATAATTTGCACACCTTTTCCTATACAAAATCTAACATCTCGAATGCACACGAATTCTCACGTTCACCAACAATAACCACACACCATGGCGCCGGGCGCGAACCAAAGATATGATCTGGTACCTCCCATACCAAGCTACGAGGAAGCCGTCGCGGGGAGGAGCTCTGACTGGCATCTCCAACAAATGCCACCCTCCCCAATCGACGATACTCGCCCAGACGCGCGTGAGGGGCAGTCCCTTCTGGGAGGAGGCTCGCATCTGCAAGCTTCATCATCACAACACGGACGTGGCAGACGATCTCCGGGGTACCGAGCGCCCACGGTAGAAAGTGATGACGAAAGTAACCTTTTTAGCTCCGACGACTCCGATGACGAAGCCGACCATGTCCACCGAGAAATGCAAGAGTTGGAAATCGACGACTCCGAGGTACGATCTCAGAACCGATCATTATGGAGGAAGCGCATTGCCTTTTCAATGCCGCAATGGCGCTGGAGATGGAAGTGGAGGTTACCACGCTTCCGGAGAAGGGAGGCGATGACCGAAACGACGACCGAAACCAACGCCGAAAACACAACCTCCGAGACTACGACTTCGAGCCCTCGCTTCACTTTCCCCAAGCTGGGCAGCGAGGCGCTTTTCTTGCTTGTTGGTCGGATGCTCGCCATCACCATGGTTCTGGGTTTCCTCTACCTGATATTTGCGAGCAACGCGTTTAGTAGCATGATGCCGCGGTTCAGCTCCGAGGAGATCTTGGCATGGATCAGATCAGCCAACCCGGCAAACATACGAGGCCATGTGGCGCATTTCACCAGCTACGCCCACATTGCTGGTACAGAGGGCGACTACGCGATGATGTTGGATATCGAAAAGCTGTTTGTCGATTATGGATTTGATACCGTGAAGCGCGACGACTACAAGGTTTACTTGAACTATCCCACGATTGACGGAAGAGCGGTAGAAATCCTGGGCGCGGATGGGAAGGTGACTTGGAAGGCCAGGCTGGAAGAGGAGGAAGTTGGCGGCGAGGTTCGAGGGCGCCAAACCTACTCGTTCCATGGCCTCTCCAAGTCTGGAGATGTCAAAGGACCGCTAGTCTATGCCAACTACGGCTCCAAGAAGGATTTCGAGAAGCTCAAGGATCTCGGTGTCGACACAAAAGGCGCTATTGCTTTGATCAGGTATCATGGCTTTACAGACGATGTGGGCACAAGGATCAAGGCAGCAGAGCTGGCTGGGTTTGTCGGCTGTCTCGTGTACAGCGACCCCAAGGATGATGGGTTTGCAGCCGGCACGGTTGCCCCTGAAGGCCCCTTCATGACCCCAGATGCTGTGCATAGGGCGTCGGTTGGTTTGAGGAAGTGGGTTCTGGGTGATGTTTTGACTCCCGGTTGGGGCAGTAAGGAAAAGCTACCACGCATGAATCGGGAGCAGACAAAGGGGTTGGTTCAGATCCCAAGTCTTCCCCTCGCATGTCGCGATGCCCAAATTCTGCTTCAACACATCAAGGGTCACGGTCAACGAGTTCCTGATGATTGGTCGGGTGCTGTGCCTAGTGTTGAGTGGTGGACAGGCAATCACTCGTCGCCTATTGTGCGTTTGAAGAACATCCAAGATGAAGTTGACAAGCAGCCCATCTGGAACGTTTATGCCAGGATTGATGGGATCGAACAGACCGAGAAGAAGATAATTATCGGTAACCACCGCGACTCGTGGGCATTTGGGGCTGTTTCCCCCCATTCCGGCACGGCTATCATGCTCGAGGTTGCTCGGCTCTTTGGCAGACTCAATGCAGATGGGTGGCGCCCCCTCCGGACCATTGAGTTTGCCTCCTGGGATGGATCAACTTATAATCTGATTGGTTCAACCGAGTATGTCGAGCAGAACGACGACTTTTTGAAGAAAAACGCCTTTGCATACATCAACCTGGATAAAGCCGTACTTGGTGACAGATTCCGGGCTTCAGGCTCGCCTGTTTTCCGGAAACTGCTGGTCCAAGTTCTGTATAACACACAGAACCCCAACAGTGACGGCAATCTGCTTGATCTCTGGAACCAACAGAACGGAAAGCTGGAGGGACTCGGCCTGGACTCGGATTACGTAGCCTTCCAGGATATCGTCGGCACCTCATCCATCGACATTGGCTTTGACGGCCCTGGGTTCCCTTACGGATCAAGTCATGAGAATGCAGACTGGTTAGAGAACGTTGTCGACCATGAGTTCACACATCATACAGTTTTGGCTCGGGTTTTGGCACTTCTTATTCTGGAACTGTCTAATAGACCTGTTCTACCTTTTGACTTGACCAATTACGCGGATAAACTGAGCACTTGGTCTTCAGAGCTTGAGGATTGGGTTAAAGCTCAGGGCACCAAAAAATCACCCGCTACTGTGTCGTTCAATTTGTTAAAGAGAGCGACTGAGAAGATCTCCATGGCTGCCAGGGACTACGTCAAGTGGGAAGTGGCCTGGGACCAAAGCGTCATGGGCGGGAGCGGATGGGAACCCAGTAATCTGGGCAAGAAGAGGGCCGAGTATAATACCAGGATGGCTAATTTTGAGACTGACTTGTTGGATGATGCAGGGGTAAGTCCTTTTTTCTTCCTACTCGAAATTTTTGGTTAGGATGGATGCTAACTTGTTGGGAAATAGATACCGGGAAGAACGCAATACAAGCACGTCGTGTTTGGTCCCGGCCTGCTGTGGGAAGATAACAAGGACGCATATTTCCCTACCATTAGGGACGCTGTAGTTTCCGGAAACTGGAGTCTGGTGCAGTGGCAGATTAATCGGGTTTCCGACATTTTGGTTGCTGCTGCGGAGAACTTGAACTTGAACTTTTGAGCCACATATTCTCACACTCTCTCGACTTTCTTTTGCTCTTTTTCCTCTGTTTTTAACACTTCTCTCTTTTTCGGCTCCTTTTCTCTTCACAGTTACATATTTTTTGTACATCCATCACCACCTCTCTTTTTGTCTTGTTTTTGTTAGAAGAGGTGGTAGAAGACGAGGTGCACCCCTCAAACAGGCGGCTGGGTCATAAAACCTTAGAAATGGTTGGGGAAGTGGTGGATGGGGGTGGGACCTGGAGATGGAATCCTTCTTTCCTCTCTTTTGTCTTTTTGCTTATTTTTTGGCTTCAAGGCATTGCATTGGCGTTTTTGGGCGTTATATTGAGGCTAAAACCGAACTCAGAAATGGGGCCGACAGACTTTAGTTTTGCTCTCCCTGATTTTCCTTGCTTTATTGTTGGATATATATACTACTCGCTCAGTTTTTATCGACGAGGGAAAGAAGAGACAGAAATAGTCGGAAAGCTGTTGTTTAGTTGTTGGAGTGTATCTTTTATCTAGACAAACCCAAGCGATTGTTGTTTAGATGAATGACATGTACATGTACTTATTTGAAGAGTTTTGTCTGTCTTTACAAAACGTTGAACAGCGATATTTTTAAGAGCTGGGAAGTCTATATACTGGGCAATCCTTAGTGGTTCTGATTTACAACACCTCTTGAACAGGTGTAAAATTCACGGATCATGAGAAGCCCTTAAAACACCAATTATAATCATCAGAAAGGGCCCATTTTGCCGTGTAAAGTTGTAATTACTTCCTCCCCCTTTTTTCGACCACTGAACATCATCACTCTTTGCATAAAATCCCATCATCCTTCATCACCGTGGGGAATAGAAAGGAAAAAGAAAAGTATAAACTATCCTTCTCCGAATCAACAAAAAGGAAAAGAAAGACGTCTCTCATACAATATACATCATCACCCCCCTCATCAATGCTTATTTCGGTGACAACACAATACCCTCATACTCCTTGCTCTTAATAATCTCGAGCGTCTGCATAAAGTGCTTCCTGCTGGCATCCACCGAAGCGGAATCTTGCTGGTTGCCGGCCAAATTAGAGTGTATAAGCTCAATGAGTCCATTAAGGTACTTGGTCGTGACCTGATTCCCCTTTATTAGTCTACTGTCCTCTTTGGGGAATTTATGGACGGCCAGAAAAACACTTACAGACTCATTCTTTTGGTCAAAGTAATAAACATATCTGTCGAGAATCTCAACAAACAACTCGATGGACGTTGCCGTCTCCATGCACGAATCCGCAACGCGGAGAGCGCGCTGAAGGCACTCTAGCACACGCTTGCCATCGCGGTATAACTGCAAGGCGAAAACGTCAGCATCTGTCCGTCCTAAACAAAACAATATGGGCATCGAAAAACATACATCGGCATCTTCGTCCTCATTATTCCCCTGGATCGGTGTCGCCCACCATAAATGGCTTGCCAAGTACACGGCCCTGCATTGATCAGGCTTGCGCAAGAGCTTGCTGGCATGTTGTGCGCACTTGGTAATTAGCGTGTCATAATTCTCCTTGCCAAAATTGCGCGTCCGGTGCAAAGCGCTAGCAATAACACAAACAGCCTGGAACTGAGCCTTGGAGTCGCTGACAGCCTCCTCGTACACAGTAAACGCCTGGGCAAAGAATTCGTAGGCTACTTCCTCGAATCCTGTCTGGTCAGCAATCTGTCCGCAGGAACAGAAGAGCCTCAGGGAAAGCTCTGCTGCGCCAGACCCATTGACCCTTGTATACAAGGTTGAGATGGCTGAATGGAGAAACTTGAACAAGGCTGAAGACTGAGAGGACCAGTTGTCGTTGTAGTGTTCGCGAGTCTTGTACCTGCGGGCAAGCTTCAGGCCGGCGGTAATTAGTGGTGGTGTCGTTGTCCGGATACGCTCATTCCCCTCGGCGTATGCCTTCCTAGTCATCTGCAAGAGGCGGAACTGGGTATCGTTGTCGTCGGAGTGGAGTAGGTGAATGAGACGGGCCAGCCATCCTTGTTCCTCCATTGTCTCATCCGTCTCCAGAGCACGAGCTCGCGGCTGGACAACACCGGGATATCCTGAGGGCGCCTGTGACCCTTCCTTGATCAACACCTTGAGTATCTCGAGGACGTTTTCAAGTTGGGCTGGCTTCGACACCAGGGTTTGGTTCTTCAACAAGTTCCTTGCTACCTCGCCAGCGACAGCTCTCCGTGTGGGGTAAGTCTGGGACTGGAACAGTGGAACGTATGTTGGGAGGGAAAGGGCCGTAAAGATCGAAACGTATCTCCTCAGTGGGCTCTGCAAAAGAGCCAGAAGACTCTGCTGTGCAGGTTGTGAATGCAAATCAGAGCTGTTGGCGTGTTCCCTGACCTTTGCGTTGGCGTACTCAAAGATCTGATCAACGTAATCCAACCGCTCGGGATAAATGTTTAACGCAAGATTTGTCAGTGAAACGCACAGCGCGATGGTATCCTGGATTGCCAAATGCTGGGCCTGCACAAGATTCTTGACCTGGCCAAAGAATATCTCGTACAGCTTGACGTTCTCAGGTATCCCTCGCCGTTTCTTGGAGGTCTCGGCCTCCTCCTCCTCCTCCTTATCCACGGCCGTCGCCTCCGTCTCAGCTATTGACGGTGTTGGCACGTCATTCTTGTTCAGGGTCTCGGCGGTCGACGCACCTTCGTTTTCTGTGGGCTCACCTTCCCGTGGTGCTTCGGTGGTGCCCGCAGGTGCGCTCGATTCCTGGTGCTCTTGTGCGGTCTTTCCAAGCTTGACCTTCTCAAGAAGTGTTGCTAATGCGTCCTCCTCCATCTGTTCTCTGTCCTCCTCAGTCTCGTCCTGTGATTCACGCTCGGCATAACTAGATAGCCTATCCATCAATCCTATAACAATGGCCTTGACGTCGACATGAGGATTTAATCGCGACACGGCGCCAAGAAATTGGTCAAGTGTGTAAAGGTGGAACTCGTCGGGAAAGACTTGAGTGATGACCTCCAAAAGATACTCCTGGGCCAACACGTCGCGACACTGTACCACTTGCTCCAACAGTGGGGCAAGAATGCCGTTCTTGTAGGCTGGCAGGTCCACTAGTTGGCTCAGTCTAACAATGTTGCTCCCAACAAGCAGCTGGAGCTCCTTTCTTTCTTGTGTGCGCTGTTCCCGTTCTCTCGAATGGCCCTGGTGTTGGAGGCGAACCCAGAGCTTGTTCATCTCGACGAAGTTGGTGAGCACGAAATTGATCGAGTCTGGAAGGTTACCCTCGGGGCCATCGGAATTGCCAGTCGGTAGGTAGTCCCTGGCCTGGCCCATCAGGTAATAGCGTAGGAAAAGACCTCGGATAGGATGTTGTACACCTCGACTCATATCCATCATGTCTTTCATCAGCTCCTTGACGGGTGCGCCTTCAACCGACATGTATGCGGTGCCAACCGTCATCATCAGGTACAGGCGGGGTATAATATTTCCAGCATATTGGACAAGTTCGTATAGGTCGGCAAGATGGTTTACGGGGTGATTCTCGCGGAGGTGAACAGACAGGTATCGCAAGGCGTCGAAAACGGACATGTACAATTCGTAATATTGCTTGGGACCAAGACTGCTGGTTCGGAGCTCGGAGACGAGGGTGGAACTGGGTATCAGAGCTCGAGTAAGCATGCGATAGATGTCCGACATGGCAGGCAAAAAGACCTACCAGCACTTGAGGGCGTCCATTAGCTTCCCGGGCGTATCCAGACATTTGCGCATGAGAGCCGTTTGTTGTCGCACGGCAATCAATGCATCCTCGAGAAGGCGCGCCTGGTCTTCAGGCGGCGCGGGGGTTGACATGGTGGATGGTGAAAATGAAATTCCAAGTCCAGAACAAAGCGGGCGTTTCAATTGAGAAAACAAATAATACCAGGTAGTTTCAACCTGGAAGTGCTGCTGGATGACGACGTCGCGGGAAGATAGATGCCCATGGATGGAGCTCGAAGCTCACCAAGTGTCACTTTAGTGGTGGACAGCAACCACAGCTGACAGGCCCGCCCGCCCGCCCACTGCTTCAGGGGCCCCGCCTGCTGGATGTTGTTGTTGGAAACGCAGCTGGGTTAGGGTTTATTACGTAACCAATAACACGTGATATAGAATCTGATCTCCCCAACCTCGAGATCTTGGCAGCTGCCAGTCCTTCCCGCAACTCCAACTTTCAAAATTGGTTATTGGGGCCGGAGACCGCCACGAAGTGGAAAGTAAGCAGACATGATTGGCAGTCCGTGGAACACTGGCACACCAATGGCCAATAAGACAAAACCCAACATTGCCGACATGCGGGGTTAGCCCAACTTCTCAATGATCAGCGTCACGAGAAAAACAGTTAAATTCAACCAAATTTCCCCAATCATCATCTCTTCTCCAGCACCGGAAACCATGGCTTGCTTTGCAAAGTTACCTACCGAACTGCTGCTCATGATCGCAGATCTCCTTGATCCACCGCCGCTGCCAGTTCCTTTCGTCACCAACACCCCATCGTCACCAGCAGACCTTGCCTCTCTGTCAAGAGTCAACCGTCGTCTGCACTCTCTTTTCACAAACGATCTTTATAATCGACACGGCCTCCTTGCAGTTCCTTGGGCTTGTCAAAAACCCTCTTTAGCTACACTCAAGGCCCTTTTGCGCGAATCCGAAAGTCGCGAATGGGCGCTCGCGTGTCTGACAGGGCCAATTCCTCTAGACCTGGTGCTACAAAACAACACATTGGTCAAACTTGATGATATCGATCATCATGATTGGCGGCAGAGCGACGATGCGGATGCGCTGTCCGTCCAATGGAGCGCTACGCCTCTTCACCTGGCTTGTGGGGGTGGGCACGACGACATAGTCGAATTCCTGCTTGATTATGGCGCCAGCATGGAAGCAGCGTCAGACTGGTATTGCGAATGTTTACGTCCGTTTGACTATCCTTGGACATCCTCCGGTCTACCAACTGAAATTCCTCGATGGCGACCTCTGCACCACGCTCTCTGCGGGAATCACACCTCCACGGCCCTTTTGCTGCTCAAGAAAGGCGCCGCGATAATTGTGAACCAAGGTGCAGAAAGTCCCTCAGTTGGCCAGGTGACTGCACTGCATATGGCTGCTGCATATGGCCTGGATGCGGTTGCTCGCTATCTGATCACCCTGTGGGGACAAGATCCTGCGCGCTACATTTTTTTATCTCCTGACCAGCGCGGTGAAGATCGGGACAGCCACTCTCCAATGCATTATCTGGCGCTAAACCATGATTATGATTCCGTTGGCACCCTTTGCCGCATCCTCCAAGCACATGGGATCGAGGTGAATCCCTTCGAGGAACGCTGGTCCTGTACGCCTCTCGTTCTTGCTTGCCGACTTGGGAACTTCCCCGCCGCCTCCGCCCTCATCAAGGCTGGTGCAAACCCACATTTCACTGATCCCGAAGGGGATAATTGCATGAAATTAGCTCTCATGGCCGATTATTGGGCCCTGGACAATCGACGGCAGTCAAGGCCCGCGTGGGAACTCTCAAGGCTCCAACTCATCAAGGATCTGGTCGGTTGCAACGCTCTAAGCCGGTTTCCTCTGTCAGAAGCCGCTCATTGTGGACATTTTGATGAGCTCAAATTTCTCCTGAATTCCGGCTTCTCTCATGTTAACCAGGTAGATGACGACAATATGACACCGCTTGCTCACGCGGCTCAACAGGGCAATGTCGAAATGGTTGAGTTTCTGCTGGCTGCCGGGGCATCTGTTACACACTTTCACGGAAGCATCACGGCAGTGTCTATCTGCGCTGATAATGAGCCCGTGAGAGGGAAGCATGCTGCGATACTTGAAATGCTCTTGAAGCACGGTGCAAACATTGGATTTTGCTCTCACCGCGATAATCCGATAGAGCGGAAAGAGGACTACTCTGGTTCAGTCTTGGACGATGCTATGTGGCGCATCGAAGTTCATCCCCGGTTCGGGGACGGAAGGCAGAGTCCTGAATCTACTTTTGGCTTTATTCTTCAACACTCGAACCCATTCAATTTTCCAAAGGCTTGTTGGGAGCAGGCTGTGTCTGTTCTGTTCGATTCAGACGACATGAAAGTTTCACGGGCCAGTGGTATCATATTGCATCAGCTCCTTCAGTTTGGAGCTCGATCTGGCTACGTATTTGACGATGAGATGTTGTGCACCCTCTTGGGTCTCTTGATTGAGAGGGGTCACCTCCGCGATCTGAACTCGTTTTTCTCGATGGGCTCCTTGAACGGCGTGCGGGGAGAAACAGGACTAATAACACGGCAAGCAACGTTGGTTCTGGCTATGGCCAACTTCCATTTGAACGTCTTCAAATGGAAGGAGGCCCTCGGAGTCATCCGGTATCTGCTAGAACAGCTTCCCACTTCTGCTGGTAAGGTAGGATATCTGGGCAACGCAACGCTTCTTCATCTTGGATGCTGCACCGGAGATGCCAAGATTGTTCAAACGATACTCGATTACGGTATATATTCTCCTCACGCAGTTTGGTGCTCCATGACACCTTTGATGGTTGCCACTGGGCAGAAAAAGGGATCAATTCACGTAATACGGCTTCTTCTCTCACGGGGCGCCGATCCATACTTCAAACCTGGAACTATCGGTGGTGAAACAAATGGCCTGGAACTTCCAGATTTCCTGAATCCCAGAAACGAACACATACTTTCCAGTCGTATCCGCGCTATGCTAAACCTGCTACTAGAACGACATCAAGAGTGGGTGTCGCATCGACTTCAAGCCCCAGTGAACAGATATGACGAGGGCAAGTTGCGGCCTGCGAGACGTCTCTCGGCGTTTGAATTGGTAAGAGATTTTCAAAACCTACGAGTGTTTCCGTGTTTTAACCTTACTAAATACATTTATGCATCATCTATAGGCCATCATCGACGGACGCTCCGATTTCATTGAAGAATTCTTGAAGTACAAGCCATTCACCGAGTTGCCAGTCACCAACATGAACCCAGACTCGCCTGAGTCATACCTTGGTCTCGCCCTGGTATCCCATAAATTTCAGTGCTTCCAAGTTCTTGTCAAAGCAGGTGCCAACATCAATGCCGACCGGGAATGTCCCTTGTTACCCTACCAACTCGATCTTCTACTTCTCACTCAATGCATGTGGAGGTCAACTGATCCCATTGATCTTGATTGGCTTGGACGACAGGTGGCGATTTTGGTAATGTTACTCAAGGCCGGTGCCGACTACAATATGAAGTCCCACACCTTTGCGGAGAGCTTCAAGGACGTACTACAAAAGCTGGCATCGCCTAATGACGAAATAACTGCAAACAACAGAATTCTTCCTCTGCACAATGTGGTAGGGGCTGCCCTTTGTGACGCTTTTACTCTTCAGCGGCCTGATCCAAGGAATAGGGTCGTCACTTTGAAGATCAACCTCGAAGGCACGGAGGAGTGGCTTGACCCATCTTGGAGCCGGAACAGTGAGGACTGGTTTAATTGGCCTGCTAGCTGGAGAGATTGGAAGGCCAAGTGGAGTCGGTTTCAATCTGGACGCGCTGATATATAAAGATCTTGAAGATCTTGATCCTGAGCCACGTTTTGATGAGAAGGATTTCAAGGCCCTTCCGTTGTTCCTTTTCCGTTGGTAGACGGTCTGAAGCGCTGATATGGAAAGCGATACAATTCCCCGCTTGGTTGTCTAGTGTCGGCACAATACACAGGTACTCAATCTAGAATATATATGTCTCTAAAGTCAAAAAGGCACCTCTAAAACTATCTATACGGGTGATTTTAATTTCAAAATCTCAGAACTAAAACCTGTCCAATCTTATCTTCAGAACCCAGCTCCCTACAAAGGTCCAAGAACGACACGGGAACGCCACTCAGGCCATCACCGAGTAAGCAGCCACAAACACCTATTTCCCACATCGTGCTCAATCTCACTTCATCACTCGCTTGGCGGCCACCTTTCTCGGCCGCTTCAGTTCTCCTGTTTTTCGTCAATGCCCTCAGCGGTATCCTCGCCCTCATCCTCTTTGTGATTGCCCTCCACTTCCTCTATATTATTTTTTGGGTGCGGGCCCTCGGACGCCAGTCCTCCAGCTTCCAATGTATAAACCAATTGATGATAAGGGTGCGACAACCGCCGGTCATGAAACCGGCTACGAGCTCATTAAATCTGTCCGCCCATTTTGTTCGCTTATCGTACCACTTGCTCTCTAACAAAGCAATGTAACAAGCCTCCATACTAACATCATACGGCATTGTACGGCCATTCGACGCCACTAGACGAGGTTTGTAATCGATGCCATATACAGTCTTTAGCCTTCCTTCCGTTGGCTCAAGCCTGTTAGGTCCCCTTTCCCACCTTGTCTCAAAGTCCCAAGGCTTTTTGTCAAGCTGCAAATGGAATTCACCCCCATGAATATCGTGAAGATGGTCACCGCCAACTCGCAAACACGTACCGGCTGTTTTCTCAAAAAAGCTAAAGAGCTCAGGGTCGTCTCGAACGCGCTGGATGATTTTGGCTCCTTGGCCACCGCCACAATATTTACCGATGCATCGACAGTAGAGAACAACGGTCAGTGACCACCAGGCCATGTGCGACGACACTTGTAGACGGACTCTGGCTACGAGCCGCTGACTGTCTGCAGGCAATCGAAAAAATTGCTTCACCAGAGAGTCCGGCTCAATTTGAACGTCGGTGGGTCGAAGTGGGAACAAGTGCGTCATTCGATAGAAAGTGATAGCGTCGCGGAGGTCGTGGAGGATCTTGGCACCGATCAATTTGGCATTGGTTGCTTCTTCTTCGGGCGTGCCATAGGGAGGTAAGAAAGGCTTCAGAGGGGAAAATGTCAGCATCTATTCGTGGATAAAAAAGAATTGGCGGGGGATTTTCCAATATCTGTTGGACTTACATGGTTATTTTTTGGGATAAGCACTGCTGGTACGGGGGAGGTTGGGTCTGCCATCTTTTGCAGGTGGATGACTGAAGAGCAGAGAGATCAAGGTCCGGAGACTGGATTGCTGCGATCGGGAAGTAAAATAAGTTTAATGATTGATGCAAATACCACGCTTATCTGCATCAACTGATTTATCGACTCTGAAAATGGAAAAAAGGATTCCAGGGACTTTCCCTTTACATTTGCCCAAATATTGCCTTCGATGCAATACCAAAAGTCCACAATCGACAGGCAATCTTCAGACGGGTTCTCCTGATCGGTTGAGTTTCTGACCTGGCACATTCTCAATAGAAAACAAGCACATAATGCCCACTTTTTCAGGTCAGTTGTCCCCATTTGTTGACACAATGATTGCAATCAACAAACAACGTGGTCTTGTGCGTAATGGCAGAAGCTGAGACAAGACTATGGAGTATTGCCTCTGGTTGCAAGTTAAATCTCTGGTGTTGAACAAAGGTGAGATCTTTAACGATCTAGACCAAATTTAATCCCATTTTTCTCTTCTGTTGGGCAAGAGACCTGTGAGGAAAAAAAAGAAGAAAAAAACCTTCTACAAACGTCACGTTGTGCTCAATGATTAACCCGAACAACAGCGGAATTTGCTACTATCCTTTATACTCACAATAATGTCCTCCTGACACATTCTGTTGTATTTATTGGTCAGCATAGCACTTGAACCCGCTCTTTCGGCCGCACAACCGCTTCTTGGAGCCCACCAAGACGCTTTCCCACGCAATTTATGAGATGATCCCAACAATTTGGCTACTTATGGTAGAAATTTTTAGAACCGCTGCACTAAATGGCTTGTGCTGCAGGTCCAACATCAATCTGGATGACGCTTCCACCAGCATATAAGAAGGGAATGTTCCCCCCCTGAAAGCCTTTTTGCGTCTTGAACTACCGAACCCTCACCTACAATCTCTTTCAAAACTAACAATCAACAAAACAATAACGTCAAAAACAAATGCAACATGGACACCGACGGTATTACCTTTAGCCCTCTTCCCATTGATATCCACGACGTTGAAACCGTAGAGGGCGTAAGCTATTCGCATTGCCTGTTATATTTTACAAGAAGTATTTGCAATTAGCTAACCTTCCAATCCATCGGGGTCATCCATCGTGGTCATTCATCATCCAGGTCTTCAATTTCTCCACAATCCCCGACACACGAAGAGGAAGGCAAAATTGCCAAAGCCCAAGCCATCGAACTTCGCGAAACCATCAGACAATGCCTCGCATACTACCGTCAAGTCCACGACTTCCCCAAGCGTGATACCGACGTCCCAGTTGATGAGACCTTGGTTCAAAAGTGGAAGGACGAGCCCATTGAAACCAAACGCCGCGTGGCTCGTGTCAGACTCGACACCTACCTCCGTCACCTCGTTTTCGCTTTCGACGCAATAAAGTGGGCCGTAATCACAGACCAACAAGATAGCATAAGCGAATTTCTGGAAAAATTGGATGACGATCCCGAATTCCTCGCAGAGCTCGAAGCCATGACGGACGAAGAAGAGCGCGACAATCTCTACAAAACCCGTACAATTGAGCATGTGAAAGAAGTCAACAAGGACTTACTCGAAAAGCTGGATAATGTTTACGACCACTTTGCCCTTGAGATGGGGCGTCCGGTCAAAAAGGCGCTGGACATAGAGGACGACAGCTATCTGCTTCCAGATCATGAGGTTTGGACCTCCGGATCAATTCCGTGGGAATATGCACCCAACCGCCAAACTCTGGGCTACAGCAAGAAAATGTGGGAGGAGTTCCAAATTCAAGCTTGTCCTTGGCGTATTCAACTCGAGTTTGAAATGCTGAGCTATTCGTGGGCAAAGCTTGATGAAGGATACGAACATTGGCTCGGTTGGAACTGGGGGGTTGATGGTCCCTTCACCTGGAGTAAGGGCTTTCCTGGTCGAATTTCGGTTTTATATGCTTTGAGGTAAGTAAGTTTCACACTGCCCGCTTGAGCGCGCATGGGGTCAAAGTGGGTAGACGAGGGCGATAGAGAAAGATAGCGGGGAATACAAACAAAGAACACATGGAGATATAAGTATTTCCACCCACTAGATGGGGCTGGGAGTGTTGAGAGTTAGAACGGGCTTATGATAGAAGAAATTAGGCTGAGATACCTATCCAACAGAAATGTTACTCTTTTTGGTACGAATATAATGTCAGTCATGATCGCCTTACAGTAAATCTTGCTAGCGCTGCTTGTATGTTGGCTAAATAACAAAGAAAAAAGAAGGTTCTGCTTCATAGTCTGCTTCCTTTATTCTGTCTTTTTGCAAGCGCCCGCAATTCTTTGCGCAGTATCTTTCCGGACGGACTTTTCGGTATGGTTCCCACAAAGAACGCCCCTCCCCTAAGCCTCTTGTAGCTCGAGACCTGTCCAGCAACCCAATCAACGACATCTTCTGCGCTTATTTGATTCGAATCAGCCACGATGTACGCTCTTGGAACTTCGGTGTCGCCTCTCTCAACACCAATAACAGCTGCATCGAGAATCTTGGGATGACTTAGAAGCAAAGCCTCGAGCTCAGCAGGTGCGACTTGATTTCCCTTGTATTTAATCAGTTCCTATGTATGGTCAGTATGAGTTTCAGAAAGTATATCTGCCACAAATTAATAAACAAACATTACCTTCTTTCTATCCACGATATAAAACAAACCATCTCTAAACAAACCCACATCGCCAGTCCTAAACCATCCATTCTGGTCAAAGGCCCGGCTATTTGCCTCATCGTCATTCCAATAACCCCTTGTGACCATTGGCCCCTTCACCAGTATTTCACCAGGTTGACCAACTTCAACATCGTTTTCCCCATCATCAACTATCCTGATCTCGGCTCCAGAAACCAGCATTGATACACTCCCTGTCTCATCTCCAACTTTGAGATCGCCAAGTGGCATGGCAGTCACAATTCCGGTGGTCTCGCTCATCCCCCATACCTGTGTCACGGCTGCTCTTCCCGCTCCAAGTCTCTTTCTCACGTCAATCTGCAATTCCTTCCCCATCGGAGCCCCGCCTCCCTCAGCCTGTTGAATGTGGTCGAACTGGTCAGTGACCAAGGGGCTTTTCGCAATGGCAAGGTAGACCTGGGGAACAGTCAGCAGGTAAGACATCCGATGCTGCTTTGAGTGCTCCAGAAACAGTGGGAAATCGAAAGACTTCATCCAGTATACCGTGCCACCAAAGTAGAAGGGATTGGTGAAGTATCCTAGTATTCCAGCAATGTGGGCAGTTGGAAGGTGAGCGATGGTTCGGTATTCGAATGGAAGGGGACGGGAGGCAAGGTATTCGCGAATTGGATCGAGGAGGAGACAGATTTCTGCAACAAGATTGGCGTGGGAGATGGCACAGGCTTTGGGCGGGCCTGTGGTTCCAGAGGAAAAGATAATTACGACCGTTGTGTCCGACAGCAATGATTTGGGGAGTACTGGCCATGGAAACTGAGAGGTTGAAATGGCAAGAGGCACCATTTGGGTTGAGATTGGCGTCAACTGGAGAGTCGAGGCTGCGGGGGAAGTATCGAGGCAAAGAACTCGCGAGAGAGGTAGAGAGATGAGATTCGCCGCGGCTATGGCCGTTGCTTTGGTGTCGTGGTTGCAGAGGAGTATACTGGCCTTGGACAGTTTGAGCTGGAACAAGAGCTCTGTCGGTGTTGAGCTCGGATTCGATGAGGAATAGATGCCACCGGCGGCAATCGCAGCAAAGAACAGCACAGGAACTAAAAAGTGGCCTGTAACAATGGCAAGGACTACATCTTTGCCCGGACCGGATTGGCCAATGCCGTATTCGTGACGCAGAGTGTGGGCAAGGCGTTGGACAAGGGAACGAAGCTGGAATTTTGTGATTTTCTTGTTCTCTGGGTCTGCTGCGTCGGCATGAAGGATGGTGTCTTCTTTGGCTCCGCCGAGACCTGAATCGAAGAGCAGCGGCAACAAATCTAACTTGGGGAAATCTCGTTGCTTTGGTGCCTTGTAGATGATGCCGGAGCTGGTCTTTTCCACAATGGAGTCCATGGTTCCAACTGAGCAATCAGAAGAAATTCAAAGGCATTGGCCAATCTCCATCTCAAGAGGGCAGCGACACCTGCACATTATATGTCTTGGCAGGATAGCAGCCTCCCACACCTTTTCGAAGTATTTGACGCTGTGTTATCTGCACCCCAATAGAATCTGCCATCTTGCCGATACTTCGCTCACACTTCCCCTTTGGGCTCAATTACCGCAAAGTCTGACCAAACCATATGCATGGTGCGTTTTCAAGAGCTTGGATGCAAAGACATGCTTTTGCTGGGGCTTTGATCAACTTTAAATTGTTGCACAAATGCCTATGTAGTCAAACAGCTTACAAATGCACCGCAATTCCTTTCATTTCCCACTGTTGGCAACCTGCAAGTTTGCCACATCCTTTGGAATAATCTTTCCAAGATAAAATCTGAGTTTGTGTAACAGTCTGCGCCTCCTCCATCTTTATGTAATTTATACTGAATTTTAGGAATAATGTGGCATTGTCAATGCCCCCAAGAGTGGCCCAGTTGAAAGTTCCCGTTGAGATTGAGTGAGTGGATACCCAATGGAATGGCCAAGCCGTCAAAATCCTACCTGGGGGAAAAGCGACGTGTAACAGACCGGCATTCTCGGGATTCTCTTTGTTCCCGTCATTCCCACAAAACCCGGCCGGCGCGGTCGCAAATGGTTCAATATCCTCGGCTTCTAAACTTCGGAGTTTTCCATTCACACAAAGGACGATAATTTCATTTTTCTTGTATATTCTTTTCTGGTAATTATTTGTTACATGGCATTCTTTTTTTCCTGGCAATGATCAGATTTTGCGCGCCAAGGCCGCCGCCATGACCGACGTCACTCCCTCATCCCCCGCCGGATCACCCGGAAGGAGCGATTTCCAGACGACAGCGCGACAATGGTATCAATGGATCGTGGTTGAGAACATACTGCGTCGTGGTGTATTACCGCCTTCCAGGGATGGGAGGCATATTCCGCTGAAAACACCAGGTGACGATGAACCACTTATCGACGAAAGGAGACAGTATCCATACATCCAAAACACCATCCGAACTTCCCGCTACACAGTATACGATTTCCTTCCAAAGCAGCTCGTTTTTCAGTTTACTCGTCTTGCAAACTTTTACTTTCTATGCGTTGCCATTCCGCAGATGATCCCAGGCATCAGTACGACAGGCAGCTACACCACGATTGCTCCGCTTCTTCTGTTCGTGTCATTTACCATCGCCAAAGAAGGCTACGACGACTTGAAAAGACACAAGCTCGACAAGGTCGAGAATGCGCGACCAGCTAGTGTACTCGGCCGATGTGGTTCAGACGAGACGAACGCTACCGACAACCAAGGGTCCTTCACCTGGCAGGGTTCGAACTGGCGTTCCCTCAAAGTTGGCGACATCATCCGCCTTACCCGAGATCAGGATGTACCTGCAGATATCGTCCTGCTGCAGGCTGAAGGGCCTAGCGAACAAGGTCTCGCCTATGTGGAAACTATGGCGCTGGACGGCGAAACCAATTTGAAAGTCAAGCAGGTTGCAACCGCACTCAGGGACTACAAATCAATCCAAGAAATGGCCAGCCTCAAACCCGAGTTTATCATCGAGGATCCCAATTCTGACCTCCACAGCTTTGACGGGCGGATCATTGTGGATGGCAAGACCGTGCCTTTGACTATGGACGAAGTAATTTACCGAGGTTGCACGATACGAAATACAACATTTGCTGTGGGAATGGTCATATACTCCGGAGAGGAAACCAAGATGCGCATGAATGCAAATCGCCATCCCAGCGCAAAGAGACCAGCAGTAGAGCGCGTGATCAACAAGATTGTCTTGACTCTTGTCGTTGTCGTCGTGGCTCTGGTGGCTGGCGAATCAGCAGGATATGCGATCTTCAAGCGAAACCACGAGAGTAAAGTCGACTACCTCACTGGACTCACCGTGCCGTGGTCACATATTATCTTTGGCTTTATAATATTGTTCAACAATATCATCCCATTGGCGTTATACGTCTCACTGGAGATTGTCAAGTTGGGCCAGATGTTCTTTCTTGAATCCGATGTCGAGATGTATGACGAGAGTTCAGATACGGCCGCAAAGTGTAACACAACAACCATTCTCGAGGATCTGGGTTGCGTGGAGTACGTTTTTTCAGATAAAACGGGGACATTGACAGAAAATGTGATGAAATTCAGAAAGCTCAGTGTTTCTGGTGTTGCGTGGTTGCACGAGATGGATCTGGAAGCGGATGAAGACAACTTGACAGACAGAAAGGGTAAAGGAATTATGTCCAGAACCCTGTCAAGACCTGGCACCCCTGAGAGTACGAAAGCCCCAAGTTTGGTCCGATACGCGTCATCAAGATGGAAGTCGACAGGGAGACCTGATCGAGTACAACCGAATTTGACAACCGCAGATATGCTTGAGTATATACGGCTCAACCCGGATTCGGCATTCTCAAAACGTGCAACGGAGTACCTGTTAGGGCTGGCCTTGTGTCACACCTGTCTCCCCGAAGAGAAAGAAGGCGGAATTGACTTTCAGGCCGCTTCACCAGACGAGCTTGCTCTCGTGAGAGCAGCACAGGAACTTGGGTTCCTAGTCATTAAGAGAGCGACGCAGTCCATCACGCTTCGGCTGTCCAATGGGGATGATGAGTACACCGAAAGCACATATCAAATCCTGGATGTGGTCGAATTTGACAGCAAGAGAAAGCGAATGTCGATTATCGTACGATGTCCAGATGGGAGGATTTGGCTGCTTATCAAAGGAGCTGACTCTGTTATTCTTCCAAGGCTGAAGCTGGCTGATCTCGCAGCAGAAAAGGCTGAGAAGCTGCGCCAAAGTCTCGATCTGGAGAGAGAAACCTTGCGCAGGTCTGAATCCAGAGAGCCACGCAACAGCTTTGGAGGAAGACCCAGCATGGCGATTCGTCGTAGCATCACCCTTGCAAGACATAACAGCAAACAGCCCGATTCACGCATGTCGTTGGATCTTGACACGCTTGAAGCTCTCACTCCAGCCCGCAGTCGACCTCAGCTTGGCCGTACCATTTCTTTCAACATCACATCTACCTCTGCGCCATCCCCGCTTGCTTCGCCGTCAGAGAGCGTTCAACCAGCCTTTCCCTCATCATGTGTGTTGGACGAAGCCACAACCATCACGTCTACCTTGCGCCATCTCAACGAATTCTCTACCGAAGGCTTGCGCACTCTCCTTTTCGCCCACAGATTCCTCACCGAATCCGAATATGCCAGCTTTAAGTCCCTACACCAAACCGCATCCACCTCCCTTATCGACCGAGAATCTCTCCTCGAAGCTGCTGTCGACACCATCGAGTCCTCACTCTCCCTTCTCGGCGCCTCGGGTATTGAAGACAAACTCCAACTCGGCGTGCCAGAGACCATTTCCCGCCTGCGCCGAGCGAACATAAAAATCTGGATGCTCACAGGCGACAAGCGTGAAACAGCAGTCAACATTGCCCACTCGGCGCGGATCTGTCTCCCATACTCAACCATATTCACACTGGACAATGCCCCCGGGAACCCGCCACTCGACAGCCAACTTTCGACCATCTCCTCCTCCATCCCAGAAGCAATCCACTCCGTTCTAGTTCTCGACGGCCCAACACTCAGTGTCCTCCAATCCTCCCAAGAATTATTCGACCGCTTCGTCTCACTCAGCCTCATAATTCACTCCGTAATTCTATCCCGCGCCACTCCGCTTCAAAAATCATTACTTGTCACCTCCCTCCGCTCCGCCTCCAAAAAATCAATCACCCTATCAATAGGCGACGGCCTCAACGACCTGTCCATGCTCTCTTCCGCACATATCGGCATCGGCATCTCCGGCCGTGAAGGTCTTCAAGCCGCCCGCGTGGCAGATTACTCCATCGCGCAGTTCCGATTCCTAGCCAAGCTGCTCCTCGTCCATGGCAGGTGGAATTACAGCCGCACAGCAAAATTTGTACTTTCAACCTTTTGGAAAGAATTCTTTTTTAGTATGTCTGCAGCTTTGTATCAGAGGTATAACGGATACACGGGCACGAGTCTGTACGAGAGCGCTAGTTTGCTGGTTAGTACTACCGTGTTTACGAGTTTATGCGTTATTCTGCCTGGGGTTTGGGAGCAGGATTTGAGGGCGTATACGTTGATGGCTGTGCCGGAGTTGTATGTCTACGGACAGAGAAGGAGGGGTCTGAATTTGAGTAGGTTTAGCGCGTGGATTCTGGCAGCTGCGCTAGAAGGGGTTGGGGTTTTCTTTTTGTGTTGGACTTTATATGGGGGCATGGGGAATGCGGCGGTCAAGGATGGAGGGTTGTATGCTTTGGGGAATTTGGTGTTTTCGGTGAATATCATGTGGATTAATATGAAGCTATGGTAAGTTTTGGATGGCTACAAAAGATGGCATGTGGATGCATACTGATGAATGGAAATAACAGGATCTTGGATACGAATTATAAGACGGTTTTTATACTGGCTACTTTTGGAATCACGGTTGCTGGATGGTGGATCTGGCAAGTCGCACTGGCGGGTGCTTATGAGAATGGGCTTTGGTTATATCTCGTTCACGATGGGCTTTTTACGGCTTTTGGTACGGACCCGGCTTGGTGGGCTGCATTGTTCGCTCTCCTTGGGCTTTTGGCTTCGTTTGAGATTTCCATGAGGTCTATTAAACGGAGCTTGGTCATACGAGGGCTTTGGAGGCCTGATAAGAGGTGGCTTCGATGGTCTACGTGGAGAAAAGCGTTTCTTCCGTCGAGGGAGGGAGACGACTGGGACGAGGAAGCCGAGGGCAGCATTGAGAATTGGGATGTGGAGTTGTGGCAGTTGATGGAGAAGGATCCTAACGTTAGGGCGACTTTGCAAAAGATGAGCAAGTTGGTTGAAGAGGAGTCATGAGATCATTATGGGTTTGGGAAAAGCAGCCTGAGTGGGGGTGGATTCTTGATGGTATCAATTGGTTTGGTTTCGTCTTTTTTATTCTCGGCATGGGTTGGTTTGAAGCGTTCTTTTGGTCGTCTCCCTTGTTGATACTATCACAGATACCCCTTTTCATTTTCTTGTTTTTTCTTTATCAGTACAGTTTAGATTTTCCAATCTTGAATTCAACCTCGCGCCATTTTGTCAATAGCTTCATCACCGCCCAGCGCATCATGCATGTTAGATAGTCCATGATGTGTCGTAGGCCAAGGAAATTCTCTGTGCCGACCTCCGAACCCGAACTCGAACCCAACACCACGGGAACAGATTTCCAAGATTCATGATGATAACGAGCCGAACTATCGTGTAGTGCACAAGACCCTTGCATCAAGTAAACAATTCCTGCGCCCTCTGCGCCCCTGGGAGGAAAATGAGACGATATGCACGTCGTAACCCCACATGAAAACCTACCAAGTTCCAACTCGGCTCTGACAGGTGACATCGCGCGCCAGTATCGTGTCTGCCTTACGAGAGAGGAGCATTGAGCTACTCGGCGTATGCTGCGGACCATTGTCCCATCACCTCGGGAGAGGCGGCTACCCTAGAGGTGTACAACACCAGAGTCACGACTCAGCAGATGAAGAAAAATTGGTTTGCTCGGGGAGGATCGGGGAGGAGCTTATGGGAACATATATCCCATAAAACCCCATCAAAATTCAATACCAAGGAATCCTTCGAGGTGTTTAAAATTGTGCCGTGCATTGGTGGATATGTGGGTACCTGAGGCGTCCGCGGCACTAAGCGGCTTGGCTGTTGCTGCTCGGGATTGAGCTCTGATTGGTCAATTCCCGGGAGAAAGGGAAACCCTTTTTCGTGTTTTAAAAAATTTTCTGTTTGAACTTGGGAGAAAAGCACCAGTCAAACAAGAGTTGTGGGGGGTTGGGAACTCAAAACAAAACCCACAAATCTGGAGAGCCTCAGCACCAAACAAATCGGGACCACACACGATTTCAATCGGGTATGGTGTAGCGGTAACATCGTTGACTCTCACTTCTCAGAAGTGTCTGCCCTCTCTCAACAGCCCCGGGTTCGACTCCCGGTATCCGAGTCTCAAATATCTTTTTTTTTTTTCTTCTTTTTTCACATTTTCTGTTTTGCTGAAAGTTCAGGGACATTCTATTGGTTGTCAATCTTTTAAAAAGTTTGAGTTTTGGGTTGGAGGCATCGGAAATTTGTGTGACGCGTGCCATGCTGATCATGGAAGCGCTGAGTGGTCCAAATCGTGAAATTTCCGGCGGAATTCTTCGGACTGCAGCTCAACCTTTTCACAACGCTTGCGGCATACCTAACTACCACACACCCAACTTTTTTCAATTTTAGAAAAGAGAAAAAACTCCAGCTTCATGTGCAACCGGTCCTTCATTCCACAGAAATATCGGTGAGGCTATTCGGAGAAGGCTTGTGGAAGTGTAGATCATCATCGGATAAGTGCAGAGAGCGACGTCGTGCCAAGCAAACCTCCCTTTTTGATGGAACACAAAGGGTCCAGTCACCCAATCAATCACCAATGCGGGTTCCCGTGTCTCTCTGCATGTCCCCGCCTTTTGAAGCTCGGGTCGTACATGCTCGGCCACTGCCCGAACACCTGCCTTTTTCTTTGACTTCTGCTCTGTGTTCGAGTTTTTTAAAGACTCGTATGGCTCCATCGAGAGAAAAATTACATAATTGATTGAGATGGGATTTATAGCGCAGCTTGCACCCCCGCGGTGGTGTCTTCAACGTGCTCTCCAAAAGCACGGATCGTACCCGTTTTGACCAACCAAAACAGCCTGTTAAAGCCACGAGGGCAGGGCGGAATGATTGTCGGTTGCGGTCTGGACCACAGATGAGATGCAGAGATGCATGCAAGAGCCAATGGCAGCCAAGCAAGCGACAAGGAATGCCAAGATAAGTTTAACTTGAGCAATGGCCCAAACCGGCAAATCACAACATCCACTCATTCGGACCTGAAAACAGCAACCCACTCGTGTCGGCGAGAGGAGGGGAAAAAAAGATCGCCTCTGGCTATGCCCTATCTTGGCAGCCATGCAAGGGGGTTGGTACTTCCCAAGCCTTTGATGTCACCATTTTGAGATTTTGTTTTGTTACACTATCCGTACACTACACATTGCTATCGCTGGTTTTCCCTCATTCTTTCCATTATACCGTTTGCATTTGATAGATAAATTGATTGCACCGACGGATTGGCGCGTTCGGCAGGTGATGGAACCTTAACGGAGGGCAGGGCACAGACATGATCATCACCAACAACAAAAGGAACAAAAAAAACGAGATTGAAGGGATGATGTGGTGTCAGGCAGCAAACTTCAGTTTAGCGTCAGCCACGAACTTGCAGGGGGCCAACCTATGGACCGGGACCGCAACCCACCCTGGCTGGGTTTTCCAACACCGCCGTCGCTACTTCAGGTGGACTCACATCGTGGCTCAAAACCAAAGGCGGCTAGCTTGAACTGTTTTCGGCATGTTGTGCTGACAACATTGGAGCTGTGCCTGCCTCCATTAAAATAACACCGGCCCTCATCACAATGCATTTGTGACCGACCGACGCCTCTCAAGCCGTTGCCGTCTTTCTTTTTATTTTTCCATCAACGGCGGTTGATTTAGGGAATTTCTTAATATCCATTCGTTGAGATTTTTTGGTGTACAGCTACCACCACTTTAGCCTATGTGCTACAGCAGCATTTTTCACTACACCACATATTCAACCACGTTGTCTTGGGTTATTAGTTTCAATTTATTTTGTATACGGACAACGCACACGGAAACATTCCCCCATCCACACACATCACAACACCCGCTTCCGGACAAAGGAGGTCCCACTACCGGAGGAAAAGATATATACCAGCCATCATCGGTCTACATTCGTTCCTGTTTACACACAAACAAATTATATTCTCACATCATCAGCTCAAAATGGTATTCCTTCCGGTCCAGAGCCTCATGCTGGGTTTGTCCTCCCCCACCTCCCACCACTTTCCCTCTTTCTCTAACCATCCTTCTAGCTCTCGCCACACCATTAGCCAATCACGGTGTAGCAATCAACCACTTCAACCTCGGCGCCCGAGCCCTAGAACCCCTAGGCGGTGGTGTCCCATTACGCATCCTCCCTCTCGGCGCATCAATCACCTACGGTCAAGGCTCCACGGACGCTAACGGCTACCGAGAACACCTCCGCAGCTTTGTAGTCGCCGCCGGCAACCCAGTCAACATGGTCGGATCAAGAAAATCGGGTTCAATGCCAGACAACGAAGTGGAAGGATGGCCCGGCAAGCGCATCGACGAGGTCCTGGTCGAAGCAAAGAAAATCACTCCAAAGACGAAACCAAATGTTGTTTTGATCAACGCCGGTACCAACGACGCTTTACAAAACTATAGGATTTCGGGAGTTTCCTCACGAATGGAGAATTTGATCACTGAGCTTTACAGGATGAGCCCCAGGGCGACTGTAGTGCTAAGTACTTTAATTATGAACCGAAAGGCGGATATCGAGTCGAGAGTGTTGGACATCAATGCGCAGTATCGACAGTTGGTTGTCAGGTTGAGAGATCAGGGCAAAAGGATTGTGTTGGCAGATATGCACGGGGATAATGGGCTTTTTTGGACCGACATGGTTGATGATACGCATCCTAATGATGTTGGATATCAAAAGATGGCGAATATTTGGTTTGAGGCGCTCATTAGTGCGAGTGATGATGGGTTTTTGGAGGGTCCAGAGTTTGTATCTGGTCTTCAAGATAATTTTGGGGCTTGATGGGGGGAAACTCAGGTGGGTTGTTTTTTTGGCATTTGCATGGCGTTTTGAAATTTCGGAAAGATTGGGCATCATTTTGGTTATGGAGTAACGGTCAGCTTTTTTCTTTTGTCGATTTTTTTTTACTATATAACTGGATCCAAGGTTGGAGTATGGTCTTTTTTGGGGGATTAGAATTATGATTATGATGTATATTTTTTTTGTGCGCAATACACACAGACATATAAGGGATTGGAACTCCAGTTCAATACGTATTTTCTCTTGATTGGATATTAGATGCCTTGATTCTTCTCCCTGCTGTACCAATGAGTACCTAATCTTATGTGATACGGACGTCCCCGAAGGTCAAGGCGCCAAGCTTTGTGCTGATTATTTTGTTGTCTCGGACAAATGTCTTGTTGGTCGTTGGCGCCTGTTCCTTTTTTTGCGTTGAGCTCGGATTCGAATGTCTCGGTTGAAAGAAAATTGCCATCTAGACCTTAAAATACCATTCTGCAGGGCAATTGTCTCAATTTTATTGTCAGTGGCAGGATGGAAAACCGGTCTGAGCTTTCTGCTACAGCAATGGATTTGTCACGACACCCGACGTCTCTCGTGCATGCAGGCATTTTTATGGTGGATTCGTTCTTTTTGTGAATATTCATTATCCATCATGGCGTCACGATCACGGGTACTGAGATCTTGATCCTGAACCGCGTTTTGATGAGAAGGCTTTTAACCACCGTGGTTCTTTTTCCATTAGTAGGTGGTCTGAATCACCCGGCCAGCACATCTCGGTTGTGTGGGCTACCTCACTTTTGTGGTGATTGGGTTCTTGGATGCGTGGAAAGGAAGGGAAAGGAAAACGAGGGGGGTTATACTCGCGGAAATCTGGAAGTCACGGAATTGAATAGGGTTGCTTTCCTGATTCAAGTGGAATTGGTGTGAAGGAGCATGATCAATGACGACATGACGACAGGCAGGATGGCAGCACTGGTGATTCCATGAGCATCTCATGAGGCAGGCATTCTCTTTGGTAGCATGGAGTCATCGTCACGCAGTGAGACGCAAGAGGCGGCAGACGGGGGTCCGGGAGTATCTTGCTGCTCAACTTCCACCTGCCAGTGACTGAGTCTGGACGTCAGCAAGGCTTCCAGGTTGACTTCCAGGTTGACTTCCATGTTGTTCAATCGTCTTGGGCAGTCATTAAGGTAGCCAGTCGCCAAGCACCACACCTTCCTCAACAGTCAACAACATTTTCTGCAAACCTTCTTCCGCTCCCCTTGTCAAGCAATCGAGTAGTCCGCCAACAAGTGGATGGCACCCTCTTCGGAGGAGGAAAGTTTGAAGATGTTGAAGGTGAAAGGTGGAAGTCAAGAGATCAGTTGACGTCTGCACTCAGGGCTTGGCTGCCAGTTGGATCTTGAGTAGGTAGGTAACTACTCCCTGCCCATCTGGCATCTGCCACCCGACTCGACTCTTGCCGCTGCTGGTACTGCATGACTGAATCATTCCATGGAGGTGGGCCTGCCACCGAACAGGTGCCACGACAGCAGTTTCGTTTCAGTGGAGGCCATCACAACCACATTGTTAGTTTCACTCTGGACACAAAGGACCACCAGTACATTGTCCAAATTCCCACGATCTGAATCCGCCAACAATATGAATTATCAAGTCGCTGCTCTGCGTTAGATCCGCGTCGTAACACGTAACACTATCCCGCCACCTACGTACGTCTTTGTATTTTGAAGCATGGGGAATCAATCCCATTAGACAATCTTGTGTGATCCAAAATCCAATCGAAAAGAAGAACAACTTCGTTCCTGTTTCCCGATTCTTGACCCATGCCCGGAAAATTCGTGTTGCACAAGAGTTGGGGAGTGTTTTGTTTCCAGATTGTCACGAGTGTTTTCATGACTTGTTGTCCACCGCGTTGGATTTGGGCTTGGAGGGGTGGTGAGGTGAGGCTGAGGCTGAGGCTGAGGCTGAGGCTGAGGAAGAACCTGATACGGAGGAGGAACGGGAGTTGAAGAGAGTGCTGATGTCATCTTTGGCATACCATCGGGGCCCCATAGGTTCGCGGGTACCCGCGAATCTAAAATTTCACGGGTCCCGCGAATGTTACGTAAGCCAGCAATTCCAATCCAACCACCAAACT
>MU865450.1:0-58007 GCA_033297215.1 Podospora fimiseda
AGTTCGCTCACGCGTGTAAATAATTGTAGAGGGACCGCATATCCCATAGGGATGGAGGCACCGCCTCCAGCGGCGTAAGATCAATAATAATAATATAAGACCTATCATAGCACGTCCTGATACGGCGTCGTTCTGTCGGGCCCGGCCAAAGGCCCTGGCCCCCACTGTGATGTTAAATAATACAACAACAACAGCAACAACAAGCTGGTTCTGTGCCTTATTTGGCTATCAACTATATAGAATATCGCCTTAATAAACCCCCTTGCGTCACGATATGTGTATCCTCGTAATCATCCTGCCGAAATGGGGGCACTTCAGCAGCAAAATATTCACCCCCAAAGAATCTTAGCAGTTGCCGCTTCAAGACCATGAAGACGGTGCTCCGTCCTTCATCGAGCTTGTCGAATAGGTCGACATACTCGAACCGACACTCCTTTACCAGATCGATTACTTGGTCTGCGTCATCCCAATCAACTCTGCTATCAGCCAGCAAGAGTTTCACGACTTCAGATTGCCCAGCATTGGCGGCATAGAAAAGTGGCGTGTGTCCTTGTCCATCCCTTGAGTTTGGATCGATGCCCTCCGCTGCAAGAAGCAGCTCAACCACGGCAGCGTGCCCGTTCCATGCCGCAAGAGACAAGGGACACCTCCCATCTGCGTCTGTCGAGCATACGATGTCTGGATTACTGTTTTCCAACAGCAGTTTGACGACCGAGTCATATCCCTTTTCAGCCGCTGTTCTCAATACGCCATCTTTTGGCTCCATATCCATCTTTTTCTTCTCAAGTAGTAGTCGGAGTATTTCTGCCCTTCCATTCTCTACCGCACAATCCAAAGGCGTTGACCCCGTATCGTCTTGGGCGTTTAAGTCTGTGTTTTCCAAGGTTAAAACTGCCTCGAGCAGGATTTGGAACACCTGGGGATCTCCTTTAGCTGCGGCGGATGTGAGCGCAGTTCTGCCCAAGGTGGTGTAGTTTCTATCTGCAATGCAGCTTGCATCCAGCTTACCCGGTTTGTCGGGGCCTCCAAGCAGCATCTTGATGAGTGAGATCTTGCCGTTGTTTATCGCCCAATGCAGGAGCCAAGGCTCAACCGCACTCAAATGGCCGCACTCAATCAGGAGCATGAGCATGGCTTCATCTTTATACTCGCAGGCGATGTCTACGGGATCTTTCTCGGTTTTGACTAGAGATAAAAGCCGAGTGGCAATTTTTGATGTTTCTTCATCTCCGGATGATGTCTCGGACGTAATAATCTTGAGCGCGTCGTAGCATCTCTCTGATCCTGAGTTACCAGAATCAGATGCTGCATATAAAAGAAGTATTCCGGATGTCCACATTCTAAACGCCGTGTCCAAAATGTCGTCTTCATGTTGTGCCAGCCGAGCGTGGTTCCAATCCCAGAAGAACACAAAGTCATGTACAACCGCGTTTTCTGGGTCTGAACATGTGCTTGTTGCCGTGATTTCAGCCCAAAGTGCTATGATCTGGATATAGCTGTCGTCTAGACTGCGAGCGATTATCGGTGACGATGAAGGACCTTCAAGTTCACACACAAAGTCGCCCTCCTGGACCGGATATGCTCCGCCCGAAACGGTGAGAGAAATATGGGTCCAGTAGCGGTTTGTAGGTCTCGTGCCGAGAAGATAATTGCCTCCATCGTCTTCTAGCACCGAGATGACCTCACCGATGACACGAGCCTTTGTGCGGATGAGTGCTCCGCTTCCGTCGTTGACGATCCTGACTGTAAGTAAACTGGGAAAACAGAGCTTGATGGCCTCGGCGAACACCTGGTTCCAGTGAGCGTCGTAGTTGGGCCTCAAAGTCGGCACATTGGGCGAATCCGTGTCGTGTACCGCCATACCCAGCAGGGCATAAATCATGTCGAGGCGGTTCGTGGCTTTGCGCGTGTGATAGAGATCCAGGAGTAGCCTAAATGGGGCTATGTCTAGGTCAAATCCGGTGCCCTCTGGGTCATTGATTTCGACGTTCTGTCTGGACCTGAAGCAGGCGCCACGAATCAAATATATCACGGAGCGTACCAGCGCCATTTTCCTGTTTACGTCTTCATGCTCGGCACGATCGAATAATCCTGGAAGACGTAACGCTTCAATTCCAAGGCAAAATATGTAGCCAGGGATCGTGGCCCGGCCGCATTGTATCCATGTCTGACGGGCCGCAGCAACCTCTTGGAGGACCCAGATTCGTTCAAACCAAGGCCGATTGAGTAAGCGCCGCACTGCAAGATATGCCTTGGTCCTTTTCCTTTTCTTCTCCCTCAATAAGTAGCCTGATGGCGTGGCTCGAGCTGCTGCGCCGCGGATCGTTTCCAAAGCTGTCTCTCCATCTTCCTCGCCGTCTTCACCAAGCCAAACGATGACCCCGCTGGCCTTGGCGTAGATTCCGGCCATGGACTGGACCTGTAATCCTTTTTCCACATTATCATTCTGGTTGATGCACACTGCATCCACCCAAAGAATTCGCTCAAAAAATTCGTCGCGGAGATGGGTAAGCGCTGAGTGCAAATTTGGGCTGTGTAAGATTTCTTCGCCGTCTAAGTAAATTGGCTTTTGGTCGGCTTTGGATCCCCAGACATATGACAGGGCTTCGTAGTTGTGAGTACTACGGGCGGAGCCAAGTATGGCGCAGGTTGAGAGTCGACAGTGAATGGGTGAGTCTTTATCAAGGTGAGGCAAGAGATGAAGCAGGCGGATGCTGTCGTCTGGCAAATGTTGGTAGTTGTAGGAGGACATTGTGAGGAAATAGATGATGGAAAGTCGTCTGGTGTTGAAAACTTTAAATCCAATAGTAATCACTCAAATATCATTCAAATAAGGTGGGATCAAGATCATACATAAAAGGCCTAACGCTGCAGTGACTAGCCACACTAGGCGTCAGATTTTGGATCCCTCCGCCGGGCGATTGCTAAACTTTGTGCACTTGACCTATTGTGGCCGTCGGCCCATGCAGCCCGTGATCTTCAGGCAACATCGTGCCCCTACACTGCGCCTTGTGTGACAAGCACGAATTCTGAAGCCTATCCAGATAAGGATAGACTTCTTTTTAGTAACTGCCCCCCATTTTTGTAGGTACAATACGAAGATTTGATAGTGATACTGAGGTAACACGTACACAAACATCTGGCACGAGGGCATCAGAAACTCACTGGTGATGACACAATAACGCAGCATCATGAATTTTCGGATTGTTTATTATACTCAGACAGGTATATAATATTTTCTTTCCCTGGGGATTTCTACTCTGCATCTCCCATTCACCAGCACACTCGGTCATAACCTATCAACAACTGACTTTTATCACAAAACAAAATGAGTTCCACTGCCCTCAATAACATACCCAGTCTCCGTGGCCTTGCGAGCGCCATATTTACAACCGTTCCACCTTAAGCATAGCGCCACACAATATTTCAACCTTGACGAACGAGACAAGGCTTTTATATTCGTGGCAAACCCATCTCATTCCCAAGGCCGAAAACACCAGCATGTGCAACATTGAGGCATTTATGCCATATTCGGGACCCGACGGCTCGCAGCACTGGTTTGATTGAAACTGGGTCATCTACTATTTTCCTGAAGATTTTCACGGCATACCCAGCATTGAAACAACAGCGCCAGGCACCACGACGGTGGGATGGGAGACGGACACCGGAAGCTTTGTCATAAACCTTCCTTCATATAACGGGATTTTTAAGCATTATAACGACGCCGATTACCCGGACGAGAATTACACTATTGCTCGTTGGAATGCTACCGAATTGTGCATTTTCTGACATTTTCAAGATGGAGCTGTACTAACAAAAAAAAAAAAAAACAAAAAAAAAAACGCCCATACAGACCTTTGCTTGTAAATCAGACTGGTAAAACCTTTGACAGTTCTAACTGGAAGTTTATTGTCGGCGCTCCCCAGTTCGCCATGCTAGATGCGGTCAAGGGGCAAGCGAAGGTCCGAGGTAGAGCCATATACGCTCATAAGAGCTTTAAGTGTTTCAAGGACATGGACTAGACTGCCATGTACAACAATATTACGGTGGAGTAAACCCAAAAATTGAAGGATTTCTTTTGTTTGCTTCAAGTTTAGATTGAAATATCAAACAGATCATTCTCTTATCCTGACATATAAATCCCCTCATATATGTTGCTTCAAGTGGAAACCCAACTGCCGTTAGTATCCCCAAGTTCCCCGCATATCTCTGCATATTAACCCTCCGGTTCGGTGGTTAGATTTCTGTTATCTGTATTTTACCGAACAACTCGTTGGTTGTAACGATGCGTGTGTACATGTTCCACTGTTTTCCATATCCGGTTGTACCACGATTCATGGCAACACAAATGTGACGAAAGATGAGGGGATGCGTCTTTCCAATCGGCGTTGGGACCTGAAATAATCTAGTGTGTTGGTCGGATTTTGTCGGTGCAAAAGATCTATGCACAGTAGAAAGTGTGATTATCCCCGAGCTAACCTCCGTTCTGCCGAGCCGTGTGTTGCGTTGCTGATTGATAAACATTGTCTTCCCCAACCATTTTGGATGGTCATCTTCTCTCTTGTGTTTGATAGAGTCAGGCAATTGTCAACATGGCCTTTGGAATATTGGAATGCAAGAAGATGGAAGCCGTGCCAGGCACCGGTGAGTTCTCTTCAATTTCTATCATTGACAAGGGACATGCTGACTCCTGCTTCAGCTTTCATGAGCGACCAAGATGATCTACCCCCAGAATTTGCCTCTATCCCACGAGAGCAACTCAAACACGGTACCGGCAGATACAAGGACATGATTCTAGTTCCTCAACCCTCTGACAGTCCAAATGATCCTCTTAATGTACGTGCCCTCGATCTTCTAAAGCTCATCTTTACTCCATTTCACAAAGCAGAACAGGAAACAGAATTTCTGTTGAAAGAGAGAGAAAAGAAAAAAAGCACAACCTCAAATGAACACAATTCTAATCCTGATCCCAGTGGTCCCAACCAAAAAAAGACTTCATCCTCCTCATAACCTCCCTCTCCGCCTCCCTCTGCGGCGCCTACGGTCCAATGCTCTCCCCCGGCTTCCTCGTAATCTCCTCCACCCTTCAAATCTCCCTTCTGACCCTCGCCCAATCCTCCGCCTGGTTAATTCTCTCCATCGGCCTCGGTCTCTTTTTCACAAATCCCCTGGCAAAAATATTCGGCCGACGACCAATTTATCTCTTTGCTATAACTCTCATGCTCATCACATCAATCTGGGGGGCAATAACAACTTCTTATACTTCTTTCCTCTGGTCTCGTATCCTAGCTGGAATTGGTATGGCGCCTTATGAGACATTAATACAGTGTACTATAGGGGATTTATACTTTGTTCATGAACGTGCTACAAGAATCGCAGTATGGAATCTATTTTTATTGACGGGGATCAGTGGTGGAGCGTTGGTAGCTGGTTATATCATTGAAAGAGAAGGATATAGATGGACTTTTGGGGTTTGTGCAATATTCTTTGGGGTTTTGGGCGTGTTGGTTTTTCTGTTCGTTCCGGAGACGGCGTATAAGAGGGACGGGGTATTGCCTGTTCTTGTTGGGGGGGGAGAAAAGATAAAATTGGGAAAGGAACACGAGGTTTTGCATGTTGATGAAGCTGGGATGAATATTACAGAGTCCAATGGGGAAAGGGAAAAGAAACATAGTTATTTGCGGAGTTTGAGAGTTTTTACGGGGAGGTATTCGAAAGCACCTGGGTGGAAACCGTTTGTGAGACCGGCGATTTTGTTGTTTTATCCTGCAGTGTTTTGGGGGTTCTTGGTTTATGGTGAGTTTTTAATTCTTGTTTTCTCTGTTTGTGCTTTCTCTGCGTAGTCGAAGAATGTACTGACTTTACAGGTACCGTCATCACCTGGATCGTCGTCTTTTCAGTCGTCAACGCCTCCATTTTTGTTGAAGATCCATATAACTTTTCCGTCAGCGAGGTTGGACTCATCAGTCTTTCCCCGTTTATCCTGACAATTATCGGGGAAGTTATTTCCGGTCCCCTCAATGACTGGATTTGTGTTTATCTCACCAAAAAGAACCGAGGAATCTACGAACCAGAATTCCGTCTTCCTCTGATGAGCGTCTCTCTGATACTTGGCGTTGTCGGCTTTTACGGCTTCGGTGCCACGGTCGAATACAAAACTCATTGGTTCGGACCAGTCTTTTGTTTTGGCCTGGCCAACATGAGTTTGGTATTTGCAGCAACCTGCGTTTTTGGATACATTGTCGACAGTTACCGAGAACTCAACGAGGAGGCATTTGTGGCTATCAACTTGAGAAATCTGCTAACTTTTGGGTTGACATATTTTGCCGTCCCCTGGTATCAGGATCAGGGTGCATTGATTGTCTTTTCCATTCTTGGATCTTTGTTTGTCTTTGTCACCTTGTTGACAATACCGCTTTGGTGGGTACCCAATAATCATTCCTTTGAAAATACTGACACTGTCCCAGGGTCTTTGGAAAGAGATTTCGGAGCTTTACTGGTCGGAATGAGTGGTTGCAGAGATTCATGAATGACAACAATTGAGGTGTGGAGATAGATAGTAATGACTGAAATTGATTATATGTAAAAGTAAAAACAAGAAAAGATTGTAATGCCTCTATCTGATGTTCGTAGTCTATTTACCAGTGCCTGTAGGCCGCTGATCTGGAAACACCCACCACCACCAGTCTGGCAAAAGGGTCAAAACGTCAAGAGGAACAGCAACATCCTCCGTCACACACTTGCCCACCTCAGGCACAGTCATGTTTGAACTCCTCTTATCATCCAACACATGAGCTAAAAAGTCCATCGTCCTCAACCTCCCACTCCACAACTCATCATTATGCATACCCAACTTATTCCGGTGGTACAACACGGTTGACCCCTGACTGCAATACCCGGCAACTAAATCATCCGTCTCCTTGACAGCGCTCATTTCGTCATCAATTGCCTTGTAAACAAACACAGGAACTTCCTTGGGCGGTGCTCCAACAACCCCCATAACCGCATCCTTGTCAATAATATCCAAAATCATGGGATGCCAGACATCCTCAGCTCCGTTCTGGAAATAATCGTAAACATCCTGATGTGCATAGGCATACAACGAAGTTGCCCCGACCATATTATTTATCTGCAAGAATCCAGTCGAGTTGTACGGTCCTTCCTTTTTCAACCTGGACAACAAGAACTCGCTCGCCTCGGGCCATTGTCTCGTCACTCCCACCAGACTGGCAACCACCAATCCCGCCGTATCTTTCTTGTTCATCGCCCTTGCCACAGTAGTCAGATTTGGACTCGGTCCACCAACTGCAGCTCCATAAACCTTGGTTTTAAGATCAGGGGCATAAGCGTCCATCAGCTCCATGGCGAACCCAGCAGCAAAGGCACCACCACTGTATCCCCAAATTGCGTGTCTGGCTTTCTCAAATGGAATACCAAGTTCATTTGTCGCTGCAAGAACGGCGCGAATATTGTCCAGAGTTGCGTATCCTGCTTGCGCGCCGGCACAGTAACTTGCCGTCGGACCTTCGTAATCCGGTACTGCAACTATCCAACCTCGGGCAAGAAGATCACGCATTTCACCGTAGGGCTCCTGCGCTTGGAGGAGGTAGGATGGCGCTGCATCTACATAAACTGAGTCTGAAGGGACGAGGTAGGAGACAATGCCGTGGGAGCAAGTGGTGTTTTCATTTTGGGAGGATGTTCCACAGTCGGGAGAGTGGGAGTATGGAATAAAGACGGTGGTGACGGACCAGGAGGGTTTGCCGTGGGTGTCTGAGGAGCGGTAAAGGATTTGTAGGGTATCTCGACAGTTTTTAATGTTGATCGTAGGGTACGCTGGCTTGCGGATACGAAGGGGTGTTCCGGGAGTTGCGGATTCCCAGTTGGTTGGTGCAGAGTACCAAGGATCGAGGGAAGGTGGGAGGAGGTATTGCGGGAAGAATTGGCGGGTCGAGAGAGGAACGGCGAGTGTGTTGGGCAGCCATACGAGGGCAGAGATGAGTATGAACAAGTTGCTTTTTAGGCGCTCCATCGTTGGTGGCATGGCTATGGCGGTCAGGGTTGAGGTTGGGGACGAATGCGAGAGGGATTTGGGACGACGAAATTCATGGTGGAAAACTTTGTGAATTTGAATATCTGAGATAACCGGCGATATTGATGGTCGGAGGTTGAGAGGCCTATCAATGGCAAGGGGCCAAGGATGGTACCGTTCGGGGTTGGACCTCCGTATTTAATAGCCGGTGCTTCTCATTTATTCGGTTACGGCCACCGGCAGTCGAATGCAGTGTCTTTCTCGTCAATTGCGCAATCGATGGAACTGTGAAGGGAACCTTGAAAAAATCAAAGAAAATTCAGGTCCTGTACTTTCAATTTTGGTGTTCTTTCCATGAAATTTGCCGGCCCCCACGCTCAGAGAGACAGGTACCTGCCTCAAGTACCTTAACACATCTTGCAAAGCTGAAACCTCTCTGATTGGGCAGAATGGCCTTGATGCCTCAAATGGTTACCTTCCAGGGTTGATTCCCCGCATCTTCCACATTCCGTCCCCATCTTGACCTTACCCGTCAATATCAACTTAACGTACAAGTTACCGTTACTTGCCTCCAACCCACCGCAATGTCGCGTTGGCATCAAGACTCCTGCACCTCCCCGAACGTCTTCCCGAACTCCACCGATGGAATTCCTCAATGTCACACTTGCCACGCAGTTCCCGATCTGGCCAAATTGGCTGCAGACGTTGCCGGTTACAGTCCCTGGCCGCCACTCCCTCCCGATGAGCCCCTTTCGGACCTGCATCTATTCTGGCCGCCAACGGTGAAATACACTCAGAGGAATGGCCCAATTGACCCCAATAACAACCATGTCAACCAAGTCATCCCCGAAAGCAATCCATCTCCCGCTTCTTCTTCACCCGTCTCAGCCGTGTACAGCTTCACTCTGGGCTCGGACCAGTTCCGTATCTTGTGGCTGTCATCTCCTCGGCAACCTGACGATCGCATTCACGTCAACCTTGAAATTTGTGGCTTCGATGATCACCCGGATTACGAGTCAACATCTTACACCTGGGGCGGTGCAAACGACGATAACACTCTGTCCAAGCCGGTATTTGTCGGTCCGTACTGGCATGTTCTGTACCAAACCGAAAACTGCTGGTCAATGTTGAAATTCCTTCGGTCCACACGAACCAGGAGGGCAGTCTGGGTTGACGCAATATGTATCAACCAACAGGATGGCATGGAGCGAGCGAACCAGGTTTCTAAAATGGGCTCAATTTACCGCCAGGCGTCTGGTCTCATTGTGTTTCTTGGATTGGACGCGGCCGAGCCTCTCCCAAGGGGCAGGGTTTATCGACAGAAACGACTGCTTTCGTCACTCAAAGCCAGGGAGTTGCGCAAGATTTTGTAAAGAAGGTACTTTGCACGTCTCTGGGTTGTGCAAGAGTTGGTCATCTCCGAGTAAAGCCTAATGAGGGTGGGAATCATTGACTATGTCATCAAGGATGCGGCCATGAAGGATATTATTAACAGAGGGGATTGCAGCGCTGCACCATGGTTTCAGCAGACGTCGAGCGGCTTTTGGAAAATTAACAAGGGCTCAAGTTCCCTGCTTGATGCCCTAATCACGACGTAGACCTGCGCGTGCAGCGATCCCCGTGACAAGATATTCGGCATTTTGTCTATTGTGAAGGCATCAACCGATAGAACTAAAGTATGCCCCACACCAGACTACAGCATCTCTTTAGAGCATACTTTCACCGGCATCTTTGCTCACTGCCTATCTGCGAGCAACGATCTTCGAGTTTTGCTGGCAGGGTCGGGCAGTTTAGGTTGGGGTACATATCCATCCTGGGTTCAAGACTGGGGTTCACCCGGGCCTCTCATCCCTGATGAGGTTGATATAAAAAGTCGCGCATTTACCAAGTGGACCTCTAGGTGGCAGCGCAGAGTGCTGAAAGGTCGACAACGACCAGGAAAAGATTACGTATTCATGGACATCGGTGGCCGAGATGAGGACAGGAATGAGAGGATCGGCCAACGGATAACCGTCGGATCAACTGCTGCCTTGTCAATTAAGTTGACACACATATTCAGAATCAACATGCATCCCACCGTTGCTGAAATATTTGAGAGACCTCGACTCTTGTTTTGCTATAATCTCTCGAGCGGTAACGTCGTGACAATCAACAACACAACGGATACAAAATCAACAATAGATACAGAGGATGATCAGGTATTCTTGATTTCCGAAACCCAAGGACCATCTTTTTGTCGTATACGGAGAAAGGAGATGGCGTTTCCTCATTCTTCGACAGACAGAAACCCCGGGATCCTTTCAACTCGTTGCTTGCTGTTTGCAAGCCTTTCTGCTCGACTATTCAAGTGAAGGTTCACTTTGTACGACTCAGGACTCTTCGGCGTCTGAGAAACTCAATGGTTATTCAGCTGTTGATAATCGGTGTCGGGGGTTGCCGATCGCTCCCTTCAAATGAGCTTGAAAACGGCGTTGTATGGCAGAGAGTATCAGTGGTATGCAAACACCGGTCTGATCTCGTCGATTTGTTCCTTCTCTTCCCGGGGCTGTGTGTCAAAATAAGTGGCATTTTGGCTGTTGCTCGGCATGCCGAGGCTGACGATCAAACTCTGTGGGAAGAGTACCTTCGCTGCATGGAAACACATAAACCAATGGCTTTATTGGACGAAGACGGAAGTGAAATCTTGGTTGTCCAGATTCATTACGACTTAGTACCCCATTCCGTTGCGCGGTGTGACCTGGTGTATTGCAAATGGATGGTATGGAGACTGCGCAAGCTTTGGGTGGGAGATGAGAAATTGGGAATATTTTGCAAGTTTTTGAGCGAGGCACTTCGCTTTCTTCAGTCTCCGAATACGGGTAATAATTCATCTGTTCCTCTTTGGCCTCAATTTGCTAGGGCACGCCCCGGCACTTTTACTTATGAGTTAAGAGCGACTAAAGAAAAGCTCCTCGGGAAACTGAGAAAGGTGTCGAAGCGTCTTAATCGCGAATTTTTAGTTGGTCGACTTAGTTGGGAAGACAAAGTTTGGACAAAACAAAATTCTCCAGATGATGGCGGGAGAGAGCCGAGAGATTGGCGTGGCCATCTTTTTACCTGAGGTTAGAACTCAAATCGTTTCCCAGGAATCCGGACGCATTTGTTTTTGATGGAACCAGTTATCAAGTGGGGATTTTATGAGGGGCCCGAGATGCATGTTGTTTCTTTTTCTCTATCTTGGCTCATCGATGACGATGTCTTCTTACAGGTTCAATTCTTCTTTTTTTTATATTTTTTATATTTTTTTATTTAATAATAATGCCTACATTTTCCTAGATATATAAAATTGCTGCATCATTTGGAGAATATCTTTGTGCCTGGTGTATCGTTACGGAAGATAGAAGACGATGTGTCTTGTTGATAATACTCGAGTCAGCGGTTCATTTGGTTACATGGTGAAGCGTTTCACCATGGCTTGAGATATGAGTGGTTGACTGGACGTCGTAGACCAAGAGGGTACATATACATGTACATGTACGTGTTTAAACCTCTAATCATAAATGCCCAATATGGTTGTTCAAATCACTGTCTTGTTTACCTGTCTACTATTGTCAATTTGCTCAAGTATTAAAATGTCAGACAGCTCCATCTTTTCCGAGGGACTTCTTGATGGCTTTCCCAAAGGAGTCCAATGGATAGACGGGTCAACTTGCGTTGTTTCTGCCAGTCAAATGAAAAGAAGAACTATTGAACGATATTTCGATAGGTTTTATGCTGGACAGTATACACTTCAGGTATGAGGTACTCATGCACACCAAAAGAGGAACTGACTTGACATTCGGGGAGTGATATAGGCAAATGAAGATGAATATATCATTAAAATCTATGCAGCGACTCCTACTGAGGTTTCTTGGAGTGATTCGTCATCTAATGAGAACTCGGGTACTGGGAGCCCAGAGAATGAAGCTGTGAAAGCTGCTGATGATCGAGTATCAGCAAGATCGAAAAATGATGCTACTGCGACCGATACACCAGCTATGAGGTCGTTACGGGCTTTATTGAATGTGTCTCCTGCTACAACTAAGCCCTCGGGAGATGCCACAATATTGAGGCACAAAACGACAAAAGTTGCTGATGATCAGATAGAAGACAGCTCAGATCGAGTTCCAGCAAGGTCGAAAAATAAAGCTACGGGAACCGATACACTAGCTGTGAGGTCTTTACGGGCTTTATTGAATGTGTCTCCTGCTACAGCTAAACCCTCGGGAGATGCCACAATTTTGAGAAACGAAAAGACGAAAGCTCCCGCAATACCAACGACAGAAACCGCTCGAAGGGTGGAAATATTGACGGCTGAGACCGAGCCTGCGAGGGTTGAGGAATTAGTCGCTGAGATTTCAACAATGGCAATTACATCAAACCCTGGGGTGAAAGTATCAGCTGGAGGTTTGATGACTATAGAGGAGGATTCAATGGAGGAGGAGGTGGTGGACGAGGAAACGAGGGCCGCCGAGTCTGCAAAACGAAAGGGGAAGCAGAAAGCGACCTATTATGATGATTGAAGACAACAAATTCGATGGTAATGAAGGTTTTGCTTTGCAGGATACGGGTATTACTCAAAATGAGAGGGAGAACTAACGATATTGAGTTCGTTGGAATAATGTGAAGGTTTAATAAGGGAGCCGACGTTATGGTGGACGTCGAGAGGGAGGGATCATACCTAATGGGTTTTTACTTTTAAATATGACATTTAATTAATAATCGTTGCTTTGTTCTAAAACCTGGAACATGAAAGTATTCTGTGGTACTGAGATTGACACTTGACAAGACTTGGCCTTTAACTCTTGGACCAGACGACTTACCATCTCAATTCAGTGAATATAAAAAATCCTGAGGTTTGAAGCAAGGGAGATTGACACAAAGACCACGGCCCACTTGTGCAGGGTTACTCAAAAAGAAACGTGCAACCAACTTTGACGCCACTCAACTTCCATGTCCCCGCACTTGAACTCCCTCCTCCCTCCATCATTATAAAGTCTAAACTCGCCATGGAACTCCCACTTAACTCTGTCGAAACTATACCGGTCATCAAGTCGGTTGATCTGCAGACTCTCAACACATCCGCTGACAACTTTGGCAAGTTGAAACCCTTTGAGAAAGTGATCGTCGGCGCGGTCATCTTCAAGAACACCGGCCCGATAAAAGCAGGCCTCGCACGAATCCTTCTCTTGAAGCGGTCTTCAAATGAAGAATATTACCAACGTATTTGAGCTGCCGAGCGGAAAAGTCGATCCAGAGGATGCAACTATCAAGCACGCCCTGGTTCGAGAGGTACGAAGAGACGGGGTTAGATGTGATTTAGATCCTTGCGGAACTTGAGCCCATGATATATACGACTGAGAAGACGGTTATCAACGACACTGGCGAGGAGGTTCTAGTTTCCAAAAGCGCGATACAGCTCAACTATGTGGTTGCCGCCTCGGATGGGGAGGTCAAGCTAGCTGTTAATGAACATACAGAGAGCGTGTGGGCTACTGAGGGAGATTTGGTTGGGCTTGAGGTTACGAATGATATGAAAAGGGTTATTGAGGAAGGGTTTGGGTGCATTGCTGATGCTGTTGACAACAAGGAGTAGGTAAGGAGGCGAACGACAAAATGTCTAACTTCGCTCTCCTCTGGACCGACACGGAGAGAAAGATACTGTGACGATACGATGAATACAACAGAATAGTCATGTCAGTTCAGTCGCGAAATAAAGTCAATTGCAAAGTGAAGAAGAAAGGAAGGAAAATTCCAAAGGCTGGCCTGCAGCCAGGACCTTTGTGGGTAGCTACAGAAAAGGGACCCACTTCCTTATCTTCTTATCTAACTATTCTTACATGGGGCGGCTTCATCACGTGACATATCACAAGTGGGCGCCGTGACAGATACGGTATCAGTTCATTAGTTGGCATTGGCGAATTTAAGCAGAGTAGGTTTGCATTCAATGTGCCGCTACTTGGCTATGCAATACCACCGTGACCCAATATCAAGTAGGTAGGTGGCCCATAGTATTCAGTAGGGAAGGTTCCCCGACGGAGCACGTTTGCATATGGTTCCCTAAGTTAAATACTATAGGAGGAGTTATATCCTCATGCATTGAACTGAATGTGACCTGTGAACCAATGATACCTTGTTGCCTAGCGTGGCCAAACATACAGGTATATAGCGCGACAGATTTGGGGGCCAAAGTGATTGTGATCGAGATCATCGTCATAATGGAACGCTACGAGATATCGGCACTGGAAATTGTGCGAGTTGGGGGCGGCCCGAGTCTACCACTTTATTTGTACTTTTAATCTAATCCACACTCGTTCTTATTTCCAATTTCCCCTTTCAATCTATCTTTACCTACCTATCTATGCTTTCGCGATGTTACGAACTTTAGACACATACAAATACCAACCCCTTCCACATGATCGGGCAATAAGACTGGTTCAAATCATCCCTGACAGAACGGAAGGTCCAAATGGATTTTCTCTCACTCTCAAGATTTTCGACCTCAAAGACCTGCCTCTGTTCTGCGCTTTGTCGTACACATGGAAGTCTCCGATGCTGGCACGTTTGAGCACCTCGAGCGACCCAGATGGCGACCCTGCAGCATATGACAATGATCCTCCCGTACTGGTAAAGGTCCAATGTGATGGGAAACAGCTGACCACAAACGAGAATGCCTTCAACTTTTTACATCGAGCCATGTTGGAAAACATGTTTGTTGATGACCAACAACTAGGGTCTACACCTAAGATATTTCGCCTGCACAATTCCCAGACAGCATGCAAGAACAGGATGGTACCGGACTATGTCTGGATAGACGCCATCTGTATCAATCAGAATGATCCCATCGAACGATCTCATCAAGTGTCCATCATGGACAGGATCTATCAACAATCAGTAATGACAATCGTGTGGATGGGCAAGGATGATCCTCATCCCGATGCTCGATGGGTGATGGAAACCTTTGCTCAAAGATTCATTGCGCTACACTCACAAATAGGCGCCCAGCTATCGACGCTGGATGCAGATTGTACCGACCCCTTTCTCGTACAGTATTTTGGGGCTGAAGAATGCAGTCGATGGAGACAAAGCTGGGAAGCCTTCTTCAGTCTCATGGTTCGATGTCGATGGTTTTCTCGAGGATGGGCCATTCAGGAGGTCTTGTTAAAATCTCTGCAGAACGACTATGATGTTGCATACATGTGGGGATCAGTCAAAATTCTCTTCAAAGACGTGTGGGATTTTCTTTTTGGGGCGGCACAAGTGTTTTGGTGGGTTAAACTGCGTCCTCGAATGTCGAATAATGAGTTGGAACTGCATACTCGATGGGGACTTTCTCGGTTTATGAGAATGCAGGCCTTGCATACTCGGCTGTTACATCATCTGAGAGAAGGCAACAAAGATGGAAGCGGTGGGACTGAGGGTTCGATGACGGATACTCAACGGTCATGGGTCGATTTCTTCGAAACGGTACAGGCACTACGGCATCACAAGTTTTCAGATGATCGAGATCACGTTTACGGGTGTTTGGGGCTTGTCTCATCGCTTCAACGGACAAGCAATGTTCAACTTCCGGTTCCCAACTACGAGCGTTCGACTACGGAAATATACACGGAAGTGGCCTGGGAAATGCTTCAGCAGATGCCATATCTGGATGTACTCAACACTGTCGAGGGCAAAGACAGGCAATCAGTTTCAGATCTCCCTTCTTGGGTACCCAACTTTGCCGCTATTCCTCGGTCCGTCTTGAGATTAGCTCTTCCCCTCGAGGACCCATCGGTGCACCCAGGGCGGTATTTCAACCCTTTAAAAAGACCATCCACGGCACTTTCCACTCAAGGTTTTGACGGCAAAAAGCTCTCGGTCCGAGGAATGATGGTATCGATTATTTCCAAGGCAGGGTCCTCTCTTTTCAACGCTATCGAGGAGATTCAACTGGAATGGTTCCTCGACATGCTACTCCGCTCACCAGAACAAAAATACCCAGGAACGAATCAATCCCTAGACGAGGCTTTATGCTGCACCTTACTCGCCAACTCACTCTCCCCAACGATGCCAGAAACCTGGAACTCTACCTCGTTTCAATCTTTTTGGTCCAAACTCCTTGCTGTCAGGATTGAATATCTCGAAACACAATCATCCGGCGCAGGTTCACATATTCTGAGTCTTGTCGAAATCTTGCAAGAGTACTCATGGATCCCATCAAAACCACAAGTGATGGACGCGATGCTTAATAATGGACGGGCCGCAGGGTATCCAACTTCACTTGACTTGATGAGATTAAAAGTATGGAACGGAAGAAGGTTCTTTGGTACCGAGGATGGAAGGTTTGGAATTGGTCCTGTGGATTTTGAACTGGGAGATGAGGTCTGGATTCTTGAAGGAGGACGGACACCCTATTTATTGAGAAGGAGAGATGTAGGATGTGTTTTGATAGGAGAGGTTTATGTTCATGGCATCATGTATGGGGAGCTTGCTACGTCGGATTTCTATCATAGTCTTGACGTCGTCACATTGGTTTGAGGGAGCGGACTTATCTGTTATGGACAGTGGCTGTGGTTTTTTTCATTCAGTTGTGGGATTCCTGTTTCACTCTCTATTACCCGTGGCGGAGCGAAATAGCTGTGTATCGAATCAAAAATATGTTTGAGAATTGAAGCTTGGCAAACTACATGTACTAATTTCTCGCTCCATGTTTCCCATTTTCGCCGCTTATTCCTCATCATCTGTCTCTCCTTCAGCAAACTCCCAATAACGCCCAGACGGTGTATAGGAAACCTGTTTCCCAAGTTTGCTCAGATGATGTTGAATAACCATCCCAACCGCCCCTTCTTCATCCTACTGATGCTAGACGCGTCCCCAGACAGAGTCGGATTCGTCCTCTCGACGCAGTCGGCTCTGACCAAAGTCAATCATAACGACACGATCTTTTTTGGTCTGACTCATGTGTTTGCGTGACGATAAAATTGTTAATTCGAACATCGGCGTTGAGAACATTGTGATCTCCCAAGGACCGAGCGATGTCAACGGCTTGGTCGACAATGCCCTGCAAAGCCTCAGCCGGCACCATCGAGTCGAAATGCCGCAGTGTAAATCCGTCAGAGATGTATTCGATCAAAATTTCTTGAACTTTGAAAAGGTCTTTCTTATTTTCATCATCCAGGTTTGTCGGCCCAATATCCAACTCAACTGCGTCAATCAAACGCGGCACCGTGGTGCCTTGAAGAGGTCCAAGTCGTTTGTAAACGGTCGTTTCGTTACGGTACATGTTGTGCGCCTCGTGAACTAGGAATACCTCGTCCTGTACAGCATCCCAATCCTCGTCGGTTTCGTGATACTGTCACCATTGATCATCGGGCCATTTGAGCTGTTGCAGGAAAGTGGCCGCATCTCCGCTCAGCACAAATTGTGCATAGTCCGACGCTGATTGCTCTGTCCATGGATCAAGACCCTGGTCAGAGCGCTGTTGTGCAGCAAAGCGCCAGTTATAAAGCTTCAGAAAAGCAGTTCCTTCAACTGTGTCGGACGAGTCGCTCAAAATGTCGACAACCATGCAGCAGGAGAAGGTCCATGGTTGTCGAAGCTCCCTGGTTTTGACGCGTATTGATAGGCGTCGTTCGCCTCGCTGAAGCGTGAGGATATTTCCAACCTGGTAGGGAGCGACAACCAAGGTGCTCAAGTCGAGTTTTTGGGCCATATTCGATTTGTGGTGTGTGTTGTTGTTGGACTAGGAAACAAGGATGTGGTGTACGGTGAGGTAGTATACCGTATTTGGTTCTATTCCGAATATCGCTAGTATAATGGTGTAGCGGTGTACTTATTTTATTGGATGAAGGTGGCAAAACAGGGATGAAAGGCAGTCCTTAAAAGTTGTTGGATAAGCATAATAGCGTTTGTAGCTGATCACTAAAAGTGGTTTGTGACGAAGGTTTGCATCTGTGGAAGGGCCTCAACCTTATCAAACAGGCAACGCACTCATTGTGGCTGTTTATCACGACAAATGCTCCACGACTCAGTGATAGGTTCGTATGAAATAAAAAGTAAAAAACGTCAATTTGAACAAAAAAACGTCAGGGAAAAGAAAAAGATAGAGGTATTTGAAGGCGCTACGCTGTTCCACACGTGAAAAGTGGGCGGATATGTCGAATGAAATCAGCTGATAACCCCTCCTTGACCACAAAAAGAGAAAGAGAACATTGAGGAGGAACGAGAGACAGCCATGGATTCCTCGTCCCCTCCCCTTCCCCGCAGCTGTGAAACTTGCCTTTCCACCACCATTCCACGATTGAATCACCCGCCAAACCACATCAGAGGGCCTCTTGGTTCGTAGAGTTTTGAGAAACTGCACATAGCCAAAGACGTGTGCAAGCTCTGTTGCTTCATCTTCTCAATCATTCAATATCGACAGCATACTTGGGATGAAACAACTCGCTTCAACCGGCATATCTAAAGTTGAACGTACCTCTCACTCGGCAACTTCAATTCACCTATGCTGGCTGCACAAAGGAAAAATTCACTCAGTTGCTATTTACCCCCTCTCTCCTTGGGACATTATCCCAGACACCTCAGTCGGAGCTTACAGATATGCAGTGGGACACCACATTGACATCCAGTGGTTGGCAGAGTGGCGCAAGACGTGTGGACTGTCATCGTCCGTTACCACCAACCGTTGCGTCAACGATGGACCGATTCTGGTGGTGGATACAGAACGGCATTGTGTCGTCGAGTCAACCCTCTCGTCAACTTACGCTTGCTTAAGCTACGTTTGGGGCCAAACCGACCTTTGCAGGCTAACAAAGAACAATATTTCGCAATATTCAAGTCCTGCAGAGATCCCCAAAGATGATATCAGCAGAGCACAAGTCATCGAAGACGCTATCAACATTTCTCGATAACTTGGGTTTCGTTATATCTGGATTGACGCTCTGTATTGTCCAAGATGACGACAGCGACAAGGACAATTACATACCGATGATGGGTCTGACATACAGTTAAGCTGCGCTGACCATTGTTTGTGATACACCAAATGCCAATACAGGTATACCGAGACTTTCAACACCTCGACCGTATGCGTCGCAAACAATGCGCCTGGTCGCCCCAAATCTGGTTGCCACACGACCCACGCTTTCGGAAGAATTATCAACTTCCTACTGGTTCAAAAGAGCTTGGACATTTCAGGAGATGTTCTTTTCCAAACGACTCCTGCTATTCACCAAGTCTCAAGTCTTTTTCATGCATGACGGCATATTGTACTCGGAAGATGGCAATCAAGAGAAAATACAAGAATATACTGACAGCAAATTATTGACGCTGCTCACAGTTGGAGATTTATCATTTCACAAGGACACTGCCCAGCCGCAGCAAGATATGGATACCACTTGGAGCCACCGAACATTCGAACTCCCTTGGGACAGAAGGTGCACGGATTACTACTTTCAACATTCTGAAGGTGACATCACCGGGAACCTAGTAAAGAGGAAAGTTGATGTCCACAAGTCTTGGAAGGGACAAGCACAAGCAAAGTGCGAGCAACTCATTACAATCTATGCAGGCCGACAGATTACTTACGCAGGGAATATCATCAAGGCAGTTCAAGGCGTGCTCAAACACTTTGAGAAGGAGTTTGGCAGACACAGCTGGGGTCTATTTCATGACATTTTTCCTGCATCACTGCTTTGACGGTCTACTTTGCCAGGAACCCGGCGCGACGGGTTTCCCTCATGGTCGTGGTCTGGATGGGTGCATTCCGGGGGTTCCAATTGGAGTTTTTGGAGTTTGACAGAGGTGACGCCACAGTCACTATTCAGGAGCGGGAGAAAAGTGATTCCAGATTGATTGGCATCACAGGGGGTATAAAAAGTTGGAAGAACTTAGAGGGAGTATACCCACTCCACCCAGTTATTTGAGAGGCCTTGTTGAGCAGGCGAGAAGAGCCAAGCGCAGCAGAGACTTGTTTCTCACATCTGTGCATAAAGGGTGCCCTGACATCGATGGGATGGATAAGCCGGTTACTTTCTTGAAGCTTGCGGACCGGAGCTTGAGTCTGGTTAATGAGATGCCAGCGGTAATCATTTTGGTAATGTGCAAAGTGGCACGTGAGGTCGATGGAACCAACGTATGGGAGAGAATTGGGATACTTAGTGTCAGTGATGAAGTATGGAAAGGTCTACTGAGTGGTACAAAAGAAGGCGAATTCTGGGTTCAGTAGTTTTAGTTTTCCCTCGTCGATGATGGACTGGGTAATTGTGCATGCATAGCTATGCATAAAATAGGCACAATTGCATAACTCTGGTGTTTCCACGCAACACAGAATTAGGACCAAATCCATTTATAAGGAACTTCAAGGCAGAGTCCAACTGTTTCAGTTACGGCCGCATACACTGGATTGGAGTGCGGCGAAATCTGACAAAGAAACTGTGAAACTTGTTGGGGGACTCTTCTGTCCCATCATTTGGCACAGCAGCATTCATTGTGCCATTGATGACATAACCAGTGACAGGCCTCCGAGCCACATCAGCTAGCTGAGTACTGCCACGAGTGCTTTAAAAGAGCGAGAAACCCCACATCCCACTTCTCATTTCAAGCCAAAAACTCTCTCCTTGACAACCCTTTTCACTACACCAAACATTACGATTCACAACTACAACTTCAATTCACCATGTCGGCTCAAGACTATTACAACTCCCAGCAGGGCGGCAATCAGCAGCAGCAGGGTTATGGATACAACCAGGGTCAACAGGGACAGCAGCAATATTATCCTCCGCCTCAACAGCAACAACAATACGGGAATTATCCCCCTCCTCAGCAACATGGCAATTACCCTCCTCCTCAAGGTCAGGGTCAATTCCCTCCTCAGCAACAGCATCAACAACAAGGAGGCGATCGCGGTTTAGGCACTTCTCTTCTCGGAGCTGCAGCTGGTGCACTCCTTGGCGGTAAGGGAGGTGGCAGCAGCCACGGTAGCGGTGGCAATCCATTGGCTGCCGCCGCTGCGGGTGCTCTGGGCGGCAAGTTGTAGGTGCATTCCAACCAAAGTTTCAGCGGTCTCGTTACTCACTAATTTTACAGGCTCGGCAAGGACAACAAGGATAAAAAGGACAAAAAGGATAAGAAGGACAAGAAAGATAAAAAGGACAAGAAGCCTGGCGAAAAGAAGGATAAGAAGGATAAAAAGCACAAGAAGAAGGGATCTGGATCTGACAGCTCCAGCTCGGATAGCTCTGACTCTGACTGAGCTCGTTGCACACCACTGACATCAATCTCATAGTCAACCATTTCAATCTCAATCTCATTTGCTTTTCTCTTTAAGTCTTGATAATATCCGCCGCCCTCAAAATTCCCTTTGCGGTTTTGGAAACCCAATCCCTCGCAATCGTTAAATTGCCATACTGCACACCCTCACTAACCCCCGGGAAAGTAATCGCCGCGTACCCCGTATCCAACCCAGGCGCCGTAACAACATGCCTATAAAACTCCCTGCCCGGCAATCCACCCTGCGAGACAAACCCTCTCTGAAAATCCCTATACTTGTAATTGACCACCTTGATCAACCCTGTATCATTTCTTGCTTTCGCCAACGTCTCCAACGCTTTTACTTCACCTGCCCTTCTCTCAAAAGTATCTATCGCGGCTTGTAGCTCTCTCGTATCCAATTCCACCCCAGCAGAATCAACCAATTCCCTCAGAGTCTTATAATACCCTTTTAGTTCAGTAGCATAATTAGGCAAATCAAATGGTAACACCTCATCATCAATCAACCTCAACGCCAATAATCCCAGGTATTGTCCCATCGCAGCATGTACTTTGAATCCTGGATCCCCAAACTCTTTCATCCAGTGATAAGTATCGTAATTCGAATGATAATGCCAGATTGCATCCCCCTTGGCAGGATTGCCACCTGCCCCGACGTCCAACGCTGAGATTCCTCTGTGCAAAAAGGAAGTGAAGTCACTTCCACTTCCCAAAACACCGAATTCGCCTCCTGTTGTATCGGTAAATGCGTCAAACAGACTGATGTTGTATCCTCCAAAATTTGGATAAACGACCTTCTTGAGTGTCTCCCCCGCGACGGTGTGTAATTCCGGTGTGGCATCAACATACGGTCTGGGTCCAGAAACAGCCACGTCAATGTTGAGATATGCAACAGCAGTTTCCGTCAACCAATTCACGTGTTCCTCTACCCATTCTGTTGATCCTACTAATCCATACTCTTCTGCATCCCAAGAGGCAAAAACAATGTTTCGGCGGGGTTTCCATCCTTTTTGTGTGAGCTTAGAAAATGCTTTGGCGAGTTCAGTTAGGACTGCTGAACCTGAGTTTGGATCTCCTGTTCCTCCAATCATCCAAGTGTCGCGATGATTACCAATAATTAAAGTTTCGTCTGGATTGGTGCCGTTGATGTAACCAATGACGTTGTGTACCGGGGTGATTTTGCCTCGCATCAAGTTTGAAAGGTTAAGTTTTACTCCTGGGGCTGGACCGGAGGAGTATTGAGCTGGAAGAGCACCTTTCCATGCTGTGCGGTTTATTTGCTCCGAGGTAAAACCATGGCCGTCGAGGGATTGGAGAAGAGGCAAAACTGCCGCATACGAGATTGGAATGGAAGGGATTTTGGGTGTGACGTGGGAGATATCGGCTCGAGGGGCGTCCTTAGTGGAGGGATAACCTGGGGTAGTGGGATCACCGGGATAAGTTGAAAGAAAAAGGACAGAACCCTTTTGGACGGAATCAGGATGACGGGCTGGACCGTTGGGATAAGCTGCAACGCCGTTTGCTACTGTGACATTTCCATCTGCGTCGGGGTCGGTGAAGATTACTGCGGCGATACAACCGTAATTTTGGGCGTTTTTGACTTTGAGACCACGAAAGATGGAACCGTATTTGATGAGTGCGATTTTACCATTGAGGTCGACGCCCAAAGACTCTAATCGGTTGAAATCTGCTTGGGTGCCGCGCCCGACGTAGACGTATTCGGCCGAGGCGTTGCCCGAGGCGGAGTAGCCGTGGAAGGTTGGGACGCTGTCTGGTCGGCCGGTGACTTCGTCTTCTGGGAGGGCGGGTTCTTGGATGTTGATTTCGTTTGTGGTACCGTTGGGGAAGGTGATGGAGAGGGATTGATGTCGGGGATAGCTGAGGTAGACGTGGTACTCGTTGAGTTCAGCTTTGAAGCCGTATTCGGCCCATTTGTCTCTTGTCCAGACTGCTGCTTCATGTCCGAGGCCGGCTAGCTTGACTTGATGGCCATAGTATTCAGCCCAGTCGTCGATGCTGTTGGAGTCGAACGAGTTGACCAGGGTTGTCTCTTTGTCTGTGAGGACTGGTGGCCATTCTGCTTGTCTGGCTAACAGAGGGTTGGTTTGAGCATGTGCCTGGTTGACGTTGAGTTGATCAAACTCCTTGACGCAGGCCGATGTCACTGTTGCCAGCGACAAGAGCGGCACGATCCTCAGATGGGAATGCATCGTTGCGGGTTGGATGACAGAACCAACGCCTCGTCAGTGGGAATTTGAGGGCCATATATACATGTCATTCCCAGCCTCCTGGTACAATGTTTATCTTCAGATCCCGCACCGCCCAGAGGTACCAAGCCCGAGTTTTGTTATTCGTGGTTATCAAGCTGCAGGGGCGAACCAGATTTCCAGGTTACAACGTGCCTGAATATGCAACAAGATCCCAAATGTCGTCACCTGCGCTGTCAGCAACAGAAGGTCCTGGGATTCTTGGTACTCTTGGGCTGAAATGACGAATCTTGGTATGTACACGAAGTTGCATTCACACCCGACCTTCCTATTCCAGCTTGACCGAATATTTGTTATTTACCCCGCGCTTTTTGTCGTACAGACCGAGAAAAAAGTCAACATCCGATTGTGGTCTTTGGATTTCCCCGCATCCTTCTTTCCGAGTAATCCGAGTGGCATGGGAACGAGCATGTAAAATCAATTGAACTTTGCGTGATGATTTTGAGCTTCTTGAAGGGGTTAGTCGTAGGGTGATTGACGTAGACGCACCGTCAGCATGCAGTACATTCCGCCGCACAGGTCTCGTCCATTAGGTAAGAATACATAGGTATGCCTGTTCAGTATTCATAAGGCAGAATAAATGGGTATCTAATCATTCAATGCTCCAACTAACTTCAAGAAACCATGCCCAACAAAACTCCATAACTGTCTTCGTTCTCTGACCTTCGAACCTCACGCACTGTCTGGTTCTTGGCCTGGGCGAAGAGCGAATCACCCTTAAAGTATACCAAAACGCTCTGCTTCCCATCTTCATCCGATACTTTGTAGTAAAGATGCCCCTCCGGGTGCACTTTGGAGTGCTCCTTGAAAAACTGCAAGTCGTGGGCATGGCACCACGCTTCGATGACATCTCTGAACGACACTTTCTCCGTGGGCTGAAGAGGCTTTTCTGCTGCCGGTTCTGGCTTGGGTGGACGGTGATGTTTCTCTTTTGCAGTCTTCAGAGCCGGCCCCTTGTCTGGAGGCTGAAGTTGTGATTTGGCAAGATCGCCCAGATCAAGAGCCCTCTCAATCATGGCGGTGCCCTTCTCAAATTCGGCAGTGATGGAAGGAAGATCCTTGATCTCCTCCGGGAAGACATCTCTCTGCCACCATTCAAACCATTCGCCAATTTGTCCATAGTCGGCTTCATCCAACAGCAGCCAGTGGTAGAGGGCCTCATGCCACATGGGGAATACTTCCGCGACGATGACTTCACCGATCATCTTGGGCGAGATAATATCGGTCCACTCGAAAACCTTGTCCAGAATCTCAACGTATGGAGTCTGATCTTGAGGTTCGACTCGAAAGTTGTTCCTGAGATAGCGGGCCATACCAGGCAAAATGTGATTCATGAGAAGTGGACCCCACTGATCACAGCTGTGACTGGGTCTGAGAACTTGCTTCCATGGTTTCAAACCGGGAATCACACCCCTCTTGAAATCCCAAGCACCAATGAGCTGTCTGAACTTGCGTTTGACATCAGCCACCAGCCCAGTTGAGCTCTTGGGATCAAGGTGCGCGGGTGGTAGATACGGGAGCCAAGGGAAAATCCAAGTATGGGGCAGATTGTGGGTGTGCTTCTTTGGCTGCCACTTCTGGACGGCTTCGTCCAGCCTGCGGATGATGTCTTGAAGCAATTGTGTTTTAATAAAACTGGGGAGAAGAGAATCCCACGCCTCCAGAACTGCAATAAGCTGATCAGACTCTCGAACGTTCCACTCGCGAACAGCACCTGCAACAGTTCTGAACCATAGCTCGTGAATCATTGTTTCGTAGGGTGTAGCTGTCGGGCGTCGGTAGGTCTTTTTGGTTTTCTGATCGAGTCCCAGCAAGCCGCGGATTGACTTGAGGTCGTCAACAAATCCTGGTTTGGGCTCATCCAAAGGTTCCCAGAGCTGCCGGAACTGATTAAAGGTAGGGTGTAGGGCAGCAACAACCAAAGACGCTAGCTGTTCTTTGATCTCTGGAAGCATCTGGTCTGTCATTGAAGTGTTTGCATCTCTCAGACCCGAGATGATGCGGCCCAGGCGGTAGCTTAGATCTGACTTGCGATCGAGCTCCCCACTCTCGGTTGGGGCCGTCGCCGTAGAGCTTGCGGAGATGAGGGATTTGTTGCCTTGAAGAGTTGTTAATAGCTCTTCCAGCTCCTGTTGCTCCTGCTTCAACTGCAGATCCAGGAAAGCCTTGCGCTCCTGCAGACTTTGCCACTCCTCAAGGACGGCCATAAAGTCATTCTGGGCTCGCCGGGCAAGTTTCCTCGCCTCGGTGTTCTCTGTTGACTCGGCCGTGACGGCACCCGATGTCGGGGTCATCAGGCCAGATGAAGATGCGAGCATCTTCTTGCCGGGCCCTGTTAGATCAAGAATAGGGGTGAACGCCTCGGGGATGTTGAGTCCGGGCGCCGCCTTCTTGATCTCATCCATGGTCAAGTACTTGGGCTTTTGCCGTCTTGGAGTACTGGCACCACTGCCTGCACCACTTCCCAAGCCACCGGCCAAGGCCTTCTTCTTGCGCGCCGCCTTCTTTTTCTTTTCCTCTTCGTCAGAGTCCACGACAACATCTCCTCGAAGGCGAGCCTGGCGCTTCTCCTCTTGTTTCTCTTGCTCAGTCTTTTCCCTGACGGCACCTAAACCTGCACCTTGTGGCCTGAGGTTGGCTTCAATGATGACATTTCGGCCTTGGCCTTCTCTTCCGAGACCCTTGCCATCCACATATCCCATTTTGGCCAACATACGGGCGCCAAACGAGTTGTTATTGATCTTTGTTTTTCCTCCCTTTCCCTTGACAAACGCGCTGGGTAGGGCGGCTCGGGGCGTTTCTGGGGCATCGTCTTTGACAAGGAGGGTCGGTCCCCTCGCAGATAATGGCGTGAAGCCAGTTCCGAGAGGGGTGCTGGGGTCGAATGTGGACTTGACAAAAGGCTTTGGCGGCGCATTCTTGTTCTTGGGCGGTAATTGCTGCTGTATTTTTGTTGGAGGTGTCCATCCAAGACCTTGGGCAGCAGCAGCGGCAACACCTCCAAAACCAAGGCCAACCCCACCCATCTCTTGATCTTCGTCCTCGTCATCATCCTCATCTTGATCGCCGCCTGGGTTGGCCAGCATGGTGGGTTTCTCGTCATCGTAATCGGCATATTCGTTATCTTCATCGTTGTCTTGATCTTCCTCGTCTTCGTCATCGGTCGCGCGCGCAGGCTTCACGTTGCTCGACGCCACGAAGCTAACACCTTTGTGTCGGACAGGCTTGTGTTTCCATTTGCGGCTTGGGCCCTCATCTTCGCTCTCAGAGCCAAATATTCCCAATGCGGCGCTCTCTTTTGCATCGCGACCGGTGCGACGCCGTTTTCTGGGGTTGTGGTCGGTAAACTCGTCATCGTGGGGATTTCGCGATGGAATCAGGTATTCGTCATCTTCATCTGCATCCGAGTCGGAAGAGGAGTAATCGGCAGCGCTCACTTTGTTGACCTTGGAAGAGTCGAAATTGGAGTGTCCGAGACCGGCCATATTTTTTGTGGCGTCGATGGTGTTGTGGTGGTTGCGGTTGTTGTGACTCTTGGACCGACAGCGACAACTTGAACCTGGAACGATCTGGTGGAGAGAATGCTCGGTGCTGTTGCAGCTTGCTGCACTGGCAAATTCATGGCGTCAGAAGTTTTGGCGCGACATCCCTGTCAAGCGACCCACTCATTCCTTATCATCTCCAAGATAAGGTTCAGTGGATCCACATGGCCAAAACTGTCCAATCATTATTTCCAAATCCTTCAACTCTAAAAATATTTTGGGGTCCCTCTTCTCCTCCACACGATACAGCCCAAACCACAACCACCGATATGCATGTCTCTCCACCAATTTTTTCAGCCTTAGTTTCGGGATTATTCCCAATTTGAACATCTCCGGTGTCGATAATTCACTCCCACTCAACTTGAAGATGATTCAATTTATTTACATTTTACACTTTCGACAAGATCCATATTCAGTGGCGCCCTGATTGTCGGCTTGACGCAGATTACTACCACTATGTGTACTCGGAACCCGAGCGCTGTAAGATAATTAATGTCCCACACTGTCTGAGACAGCCTAGTATCCCTTACCTAACTCTCTCTCCCAGAACCTTTCAATATTGTCCAAACGGAATGTTCCGGGTTGTGGCTTTCGACGGCATCATTAGTCTTCGACACCCAGACGCCTCCAAAAAGAAACAAGTATCTCGATTGGCCAACTTGTTACTTATTTGATGCCACCGCAAGCCTCAGTGTCATAGATAAACCTTTTTCAGATTCCACACCATTGATCTGTACTCCAGTGGCTGGCTGTATTGCCGCCGCCTTTTGGGGGTTACTACATACGTGGATCATATCCACAAGGACCATTTGTAAAGAAAGAGGTGGTTTCAGCTCGCTCGGACACCAAGATATTGACGCCTCTCTCGCAGAGCGATCCCCTTCCTCTTTGTAAGAGCAAATGATCTCCAGGATCCGAGTAGAAGGATGTGTTCTATCACCAAGTGATTGACACGGCTTGATTGTATGGCCCAATAGGAAACTACTGCTACCCACACAAACATGCCCGAAGTGCGCGGCTGCAATGTAGAGGCGTTCTACCTATTGACTACAACATGATAGTCATGAGCTTGTGGCTGGCTGATATCCTAATCCGGACACTCTAGGGAACTCGATGATCACGGCGACGACGGTGATGATTGTGTCGATGGAACGTTGTTCTAATGCTGCCTGGAAGACAGCAACATCCTTCAACTTGGTGGGTTAGTGTTGGACGGATTCATCTATATAAACCAGACGATTTTCGCTCCAGAAAACATCTGAACAACAACTCAAACATCAAGACAAGCACAATACCACACTCGCAAATCCAAAAACCTCTCTCAACAACCACACAATGGACTTCTCTAGCACTGCCGCCGCCTTGGACGCCGTCCGAAGGAGAGTCGAAGATGCCCCCAATGGTGCCCGTGATCTCCTCTCCTCTGCCGAGAAGGCAGACCTGGCGGCGACGCACAAGACGGTACGTTTCTAATTCAAATCAATACCAACCTTGGGCACTGGCTAACCTCGGCCATTCTTAGATGGACACGACCATCACCAAGATTCGCTCCATGATCGCAGGTGTCTTGGATGAGCACCACGCCTACGAAAAAATGAACCCTCCGCCCGCGTACACCACCCTGAGGACCGGTGTCCGCAACGCCGTCGCCGCCGTCGCGAACCTGGACCCCAACGAGGCCTTCAAGAAAGCTGTCGAGGGTGACCTCAAGACGGTGGCTGACACGACCAAGAAGATGTCGGACTCCATTGCCAACGTTACCCAGGACTTCAACAAAATTCTTGGCCTCCCCGGTCTTGCCAACTTCTCTGGCACACTCGAGTCGGTGCCTGCCGTTGGAATCTTGAACTCAACCATTCAGTACGTTGCCGTCACCATGGACGCAAGCGGCAAGGCTACTCCCAACTGGCAGCAGCTGGACAAGCTGCCTGCTCTTCCCGCGTCTGGTGATACGACCTCCCTGTTCTCCTACCGTGGCATCTTCTATTGTGCCATCGGAAAGAACGTCTGGTCCAAGACGCCTCGCGCTGCCGGCGATCCCGAACTTTTCAAGGCCGCCGTCAACAACTGGTCTCAGATCTTCAACCCGGGATGGCAATCTGTAGGCTCTGTCTTGCCTGCGGGAAACTCTCGTGGCTTTATCCAATTCGCTCAGCAGAGCTCCGATGGAACGACACTTAACGCTTACGTCGTTAGGATCGCCAGTGACGGGACCCTCACCTATTCTGGTGATCCAATCACGGCAAATATGAAGTGGTCGCCCCTCACCGTCGCGTCAGGCCAGGCGCCAAATTTGATTCGAGCTGCCTACTACGCCAACTCCATCTGGGGTTACGATGCCAACAGCACGTTGTACGAGCTCTCGCCAAACTTTGCGTCTGGGACTGGGACTTACAAGGTCAAGACCAAGACCGTCCTCACCAACAAGATCACCGACCTCACTGCCGTGGATACCGGTCTGGTGGTGGCCAGAGAGGACGGCAACCTCTACAAGCTCATGACCATCCCGGCCAAGGACGAGAAGTCGCTCATCACCCAGCAATGGAAACTGTGGGTGATGCGCAACGGAGTTACATCTCTCGGGGCGGCTTCTCCAGGTGTCATGCTGGACCTCAAGACGCTCACCGTTGCGCTCAAGGCCACCTACATCGACACCCAGACCAACCTCTTCCCCTATGTCAATCAGATCCAGGCCTGCTGTGCCAGCCATGGTGTTTACCTCGAGAACCTCCTCGCCACGGCCAAGAAGTGGCAGGCGGCATCCGATGCTGAGAAAGTCATCATAGCCAGTACAGAGGGAACCACAACGGTGCAGCACGCGAAGTTCATGGGGAACCTCGCATCGACCGGCCTCGCCACTGCCAACCAGATGGTGGTCAACATGACGCGCCAGACCAGAAGCATCAACTCTTCCATCGCTATGCAGCTCTCAATGATTGACACCAAGCTGGCCGAGCTGAAAGGCAGCTTGACCGAGGCCCAAGCCAAGGAAAAGGCGCTCCTCGCTGGTCTCTGGGCCTCCATCGGCGGAGTACTTGTCGGACTCGGCCTTATTGGTGAGTATCAACCCCCTTTCACCCCCCTGCAGCTTCAATCTCTGACAGTGCAACAGTTGCCGGTTTCTTCTTCCCTCCCGCCGCTCCGTTCCTCTGGGCCGCAGGCGGTTTCCTCGTGATTGGCAGCATAGTGGCCGTGGGCATCGTCAGCTCTGAGTTGGGCAAAATCAGAGCCTCCATTTCGCAACTCCAGTCTGCCATCGCCGACCTCACCACGCAGAAAACGCAGCTGCTGGCCATCCAGGCTGCATTCCAAAAACTGACCAGCGACTACGGCGACCTCAACGGCTTCTGGCTCAATATGCTGGGAACCGCCGACCAGATTAAGAATCTCGAGAAGCTCGGCGCCGCCATCCTGAGCGACCAGCCCTCCATTATTGCCGCGCAGAGGTTCAATCAGCAGATCGTCGACAACTTGACTGCCTATGTCGAGACTCTTGGCCGCCAGGGCATCGTTCCGCCCGATGAGGAGTTTTCGCCAGCCCTGGTCTCCTTTGCTCTACAGCCCTCAACCGGCGTGTCTTTGGCTTCGCGTGTTTCCAGCATGGAGCACAGACCTCAACAGCAGAGGAGCCTTCAGCTCGCCGTCGTCTCGGAGCTGGTCGGCCAGGCTACCCAGCAGCTCTCCAAGGGCAACAAGGCAGGATATCTGAGCACCCTGAAGAAGGCGGCCGAACTCAATGCCCAGATTCACACTCCGTTTGCAGCTTTTCTCGCTTAGGGGAACCTGAAACGCTCGAGGTGGAGGTTAAGCGGCTGGATAGGGGAGGGGAATATTGGATTGGAACACTCCTTTACGTGCTGAACGCGTGATGTCTTTGCAATGATGGTAACAATCTTTAGTGACTAGTTATGAATTTGCCCAACAATAAATTTTGCTTTTGCCCTTGCTTTACAGCCCTTCTTGACTACTCAAAAGTATATACAGGTGTTTAGTCGAAGGGGATTAACAGCGTGGAGAGGTTTTAGTGTTTACCAGGCAGAGTTCCTTCCCTATTCTGGCTTGCAGGGGGTAAAATGTGTCGGATGACGTCTGCAAACTTGGTTTTGGGAAAGCCTTGCTTGGTTTCTCCCTTCAACATCCAAATCCCGATTGGCAGGTTGCCAGTAGCTGTCACCCACATACTCCATATACAGCCCCGGTGCATGCTGCAGCTGTCTGATACCACGGGGCCTCGAGTCGATAATTGGTCGTCGCCGCTCATCAACTCTCCGGGGCTGTGCATCACTGCATATGCGAGTCTGCCCACCGCTCGGGCGCTACGCACGATACCATAAAAGAGCGCTCTCTCCTTGCCGACGATATTCACTTGCTGCTCAATCTTTATCTTCATTCCCCCAACATGTACGACCAGTTCGGTCATGCGACTTGGATCGTCGTCGTCCCCGTTGCCGAACCCATCGCCCTCCCTCCCGCGGCGCGGCATCCCAAAGTCGAGGAAGTTCGGAACTGAGACAAAAAACGACAGAAATATTCCTAGCCATCAGTTCCCGCGTTAGTTTTCTCTCTTTCCTTTTTTGCTTTTGGCCTTCAGTTTTGCCATCTTTTTCCCTGGGTTCCTTTTTCCCTACGTCTTTTTCTTTTTTTTCCGTTCGGAATAAAGTCTAATTGTTACAGTTATCTGCTAGGCTCTCGACATCTTCTCCTGGGAAGAATGGATCTAGCCAGAAATTCCTATCCGTGGATTCGATTTTCCCAGGTCCCTCGCAAGACACCACGTCCGTTCAAAAAGAAGATTCTGATTCCGACATCGAACCATTTGACAATGGCCACAATATCATCTATGATCGGAGCGAAAGTCTTCAAGCCGCCGAACAAGCTGCTCTAAGATCATTGCAAAACCAAGACCGAGGGACAAGCACCGAGGCCAAGCCATCCACTCAGATTCAAGACCCCATGTTGGAAATCGACAGCGATTTTGTCTTTGACATACAGCCACCAAACCTTCGGTCCAGATTGCTCACCGCCAGGGTGGAAAATGAACAAGGGCAACCTTTTATCCCACCCAGTGTGATTCCAGAGTTGGTGACGGCATCCACCATTAAGGAAGAACTGCTTGCGGTGAAGTCGTACCCTAAGCTCGCCGGAATCTCTGATCTAGATGGCTTTTCTCGGCGTGTTGAAGAGTCAACGAGAAAGTTATTTGCTGTTCTGGCTCTCATTGGCCGCGTAGCGGACATTGGGATATTTGTGAGCGCTGGCGTCGAGAATCACAGTCTGCCGTTGAGAATCGAGGATTTAAAATGCTTGAACTTTGGCTCGAAGGATGTTGATAACCTTGAACCCGAAGACGGTTTCTGCCTTGGTCGAAGCCTGAAGCACTGGCATATGCCAACTTTTGAGGACTTTTTCAGCACACAGTGGCAAGTCATAACCCTTTGCTTGCCCAGAATATCATCTACAACGGAAATTAATCCGATCTATCACTATGAACTTGGTGATGGCGATATTTTGCCCTTCCTGCCAGACTCTTCGGGCCACTTGAAGGAGCCGATTCAAGGCGGGTTCGCCGCAGTCAACCGAGTCCTGATTCACCCAGACAATAACCAACCGCGAGGGCCCAAGCATTGCGTCGTGAAGAGGATCGCGCGATGGAAGAGAAAAGCTTTTGAACCCGAAGCAACAAACTTGAGGGTAATTAACCAGCTGGGCAATAACGACCGTGTGATACAGCTGAGAGCCACGATTGAACATAAAAACTCATATTACCTCCTTTTTGACTGGGCAGAGGGTGTGACCTGAGGGACTTCTGGAAGTTTAAACAAGAGTTGAACCATGACCGCTGGATGTTGGAGCAAGCCCTTGGACTTGCTAAAGCTGTGGCCCAGCTCCACGCTTATTCCTTATGGCACGGAGATATCAAGCCTCAGAACATTCTTCATTTTACGGATCACGAGGGTTCCGCAAGCAAAGATAAAGCGGGAAGACTTGTACTTGCTGATTTTGGTCTTGGGCGGCGCCATACGACTGACAGACGTCCAGGAAGACTTGCCGGTACAATGACATATAGGGCTCCAGATGCTCAAAAATCAGGGGCTTCTGAGATTTGGTCTTTGGGCTGCGTATTCTTGGAATTTGCGGTTTGGTTCCTGGAGGGCTTTCAAATGGGGGACGAGTTCGCTGCTGCTAGGACTCAAAGTATCACCCTGAGCCGCAGATCGATGAGGACCCGGGCTGGAACTGAGCGTGCTATTGTAGACGATAGACGATTGCTTCTTTTATACAGACACCAATTCCGACAACCCATTCCATACACCGCAAACAGTGCAACTCAACCCATGGGTGATCAAGGTCGGTTTGAGCACATATCTCTCCTGTACTTCTTCTCTTGATACAATGTTATTTGCTAACATGACTGGTTTGTAACATTAAAGTGGATCAAGCGCCTGAAGGAGAACCGTCATTGCCCAGACTTGCTGCTTCCTTTTATTGAAATAGTTGAGCACGACATGTTAGTTACTGACCCAGCCAATCGTATTGACGCTCAAAGCCTATCCAAAAAGCTGGAAGCAATTTTGGCCACACTGTTGGATGAGCCCCAAAAGGTGGACCAGGAAGCTCAAAAAACCCGAATAATTCAAACAGATGGACATGTTAGGGGGCTTGTTTCCCTAAAGAAGTTTCAGATCATTCACTGTCAGCCCGGGATGTCGCCGTTTAGGAGGATTCTTGATAGATCAAGAAGTTGGGTGGAAAAAGCACTCGATGCCAAGGTTGATTGGTGGCCTCTGCCAGCTATCACGCCACAGTTACAGGAGACTCAAGTCCTATTAACGTGGGAGGTGGGTTCACGGTCGAGAAGAATCCCGCTACTGAGATACAGACTGACAGAACGCAGTAAGTTGGAAGGGAAATGTCCATTGTGGTGGATCGGGCGCGGGCCGAGCGATTTCCCGGCAGGTGTTGGGCCCAGTATGTCACCAAAGACCTGCCTCCAAATGAACAGCTGGCGACAATACGATCCCTAGGGTCGAATAACAGGATTTTACCCATTATAGTAATGTGTCAATCCCTTGCTCTGTTACCGCTTTTGCATTCGAGCCTCTTCGCCAGTTTGGAGGCTCTGCTATGGTCAGTTCCAGGAGCGGGTATGTTGCCAGTGCCGCTAGGCTTGAGTACCGTACTTGCAAACTTTGCCCTTGTTTGGGGTTCTTTGAATCTGTACATTTATATCGGACTTGCCACTGGCGGGGGGTCTTCGGTCATGGCAAAGGCCGCAATCAACCGCCAATTCCTCCGCTAACACCAACGCGTCAACGACCAGCCGAGCGGCCTCGATCAACAGCTGGATCTCGCATGCGTCTACATTCTTTTCACAACTAAGACAAATAAGCCCAAAATCCCAAATCGGCACCTCTTCTGGGCAAAACACACAGCCCCCGGCGAAAACAAACCCCAGGAAGGAGACTTACCTCTGCGTTGACAAATGCTGGACCAGCGCAACAGAACGAGACTCAGCACCTTGGGCTCAATCGACACCATGACCGACGACTCTGAGTTCTTTCGTGAGGCTCGAAGAGTTCTCAGCCAGGCTCGCGGTACATGGATACAACGTTTTCTCTCTTGGAGGTCATACACTTCACGTAGACCTTTCGCAGGTATGTATCTAGCGCCAAGTCTTCTGATAGTCTCCATTTAAGCGGGCGAGACCTACTTATACCTGCATGTGGTTCCAACATGCCTGCTTGAAAGTGAAACGTCCTTTCGAAAACCAGATATTGACCAGTACGCAGTTCCACTTCCTTTTTGACAACAATACTCTTGTCAAAACATTCTCTTGCTCTTCTGTACAAAAGACACCAATATGCCAAGAATATGACTATAAATGCAGCCAGTCCACCGATATTGACATCCACATGCGCATCATGGCAGAGATTATTCTCCATGACATTCGCTCGCCGGACCTTGGAAAGGGCCAAAAGACTGTCCTGGATGGGGTTCCCAAGCGCAACGCACCTCCTGAGCTGCCCAAAAAAGCAAAAGAATTCAGCTGGGGCTTCCATACTGGGCAAGGACCCTGTCTGAGAAAAGTAATCAGTTGTTCTGGGGATATTATTCATGGCCGTTGCTTTCGTGTCTATTTGGCTGGCGTCCATCAATAAGATTGATCTTCAGAACGCTTTTGCGCCTGGAACGTTTTTATGTGCGATTTTTGGGACGATTGTGGCTTGTTATGCTGTTATGGAGGGAGTTTCTTAGAGAGAAGTTTGGACATGTACAACTCATATCAGGTAGAAAATAGAAATGATAAGGAACTTGAGCTACAGTACAGGTGAGGCATCAGAATCCTTGAACTCAGCCCACGGCATTGAGGTACACTGCTTTGACCTTACGTTCTGCCCATTGACCTTGCTACAAAAAACGCGGAAGTATGACGACGTGACCCCGCATTCTGCCTGTTTTCCTAGTTACACGACGCAAGTGCATGGGTTGGGTTCATGAGCCCGGGATAGGGGTCTAGACTCGAGGGTAGCGGGACACAATCTGGAGAAGAGGAAAAAGGCCAACAACTGATTTGTGCATTGCATTTCACGACAATTCGGGACTTGGGTTTAATATAGTTTATTATAGTTTATTTCCCTGGTTGGGTGGGTATCTCGATGACGAAAAAAAAAAAAAAAAAAGAAAACTAAATGAAAGTGAAAAAATATACCTTCCTGTCCCGGACGTGAACAATTCCAGCATTTGTGCAGCAGTAATCCGTACCTTCCCAACTACCACTCTCTTCCATTGAATGCACCCGAAAATGCAAATTTGCAAACCTTTAAATTTTCCATCCAACAAAATTCCTCAAGTTCAATTTTAAAAAGACGGAATTAACACGCAATCGCGCTGACGTTGACAACGATATCCCGACCCTTTGTGTTTGACCTCGCATTCGCCGACGACGGCACCATATGTACTCCAGTCTTCTTTTGCATGCGCAACTCGAGGAAGTGGCTGACGACGCTCTTCACCTGCTCTTCATAGCTCGCAAACTTGAAACCAAACGTCTCCTCGGTCAAGCTTCCATCCATCGGCAGATGGGTCGTCTTGACACTCCCGCCCGTCACCAATAATTTTGTCTTGATAGCTTTTGGGAACTCGCGCTTTGCAATGGCGATGGCGTCGTTCCACCGAGCCGATTGGCTGAGGATGTAGCTCTGGTTACCCAAGACCGTCGGGTCGAGTGCCCCAACATGTGCACGAGCGACGTCTTCTGCATGCACTGTGGCACCCGCATAAGGCCCAAACCTCTTTCCAAGGAGCAGTGCCAGGACCACGGAATTGGTGCCCTGCATGGCTTGACCTGCAGTGGTCGCTGTGTCATTGCGTCCCAGCACAAACCCGGGGTGCAGGTGCACAACATCAAATGGCGGCCTTTCCCGTTCAATCCAAGCCTCTGCGTGTTGCAATGCTGCCACTTTGGACGCGGCATATGCCGCAAACTCGCTTTCGTACGGGCCCGATGTGAAAGGGACTCGGTCGTTTGGCGATACCGGCTTTGAAGGGTCTCGTTTTCTTGTTCCATCTAGCTCGGCAACCGGGACGAGGGCAACGAATGAGCTGGTCATGACGATTCGACGAACAGTGCCGCCCAGATTTGCTGCCTCCAACAGGTTGATGGTCCCTCGCACGGCAGGTTGGATAAAGTGAGCATCGTGTCTGTCGAGGGGAACTTGGTTGGCACCAGAAGCCAGAGGAGATGCGATGTGGATGATGTGTGATACGCCCTCGACTGCGTCGTCGTATGCACCTAGAGCAGTGATATCGGGTACAATGATGAATGTAAGTCGAGATCCTGGATTGATGGCCTGGATTTGTGGTCGTGCTAATACTGCAGAGGCCTTGGCTTGCGATCGAACGGCCGCCCGCACTCGATATCCCGATCGGAGAAGGTGTACCAAGGTAACCGACCCGACATGCCCGGTTGCTCCGGTTATCAATACTAAATCCTTTGAGAACATTTTGAAGTTTTTTGAGAAGAGTTCTTTGTTGACAGAATTGCTGTGGACATATCATCCTGAGCAACGATGGGGAGGTGACTCTTGAATGGATATATACGGCGGCACCGAGGACCTGTGCCAAGACATGTTTCTTTTTTTCGGAGGCGAAACAGACGCCTCGATGTCTCGTGGCTCCTGCGCCGTCTCCGACAGAGGGGTCCAGACCCAGACTTCAGGGAGGGATGCATCCGATTCCGCTCAGCTGAACACTGGCTTACGCCAACGGGCGGCTCAACTATCAGCAAACTCAGCAACATCGGACCATTCAAACGGAGCTATGTTGCAATATTTCCGCCTCAAAAGGTATAGATGCTGTTCATGTTGACGCCTCCTCATTCGGACACTGTCACTGTCTTTTTTCTCCGAGCACACTTGCGACGTCCCACAAACGCTAATAACCTCCGCTGACAGATCATCGTGACAATCTGGCGCTTGGTCCAGAGCTTAACTCACTCCCCCATGCGGTCTGGCCATGGACGCCTGCATATGATGGAACGCTGTGGCTTGCCAGCCACGCACGCCTGGCATGTGAGTTAATGTGGTATTCAAGTTTCTAACCCAAGGAAGGACCCAAGCAAAAGCTCAATCGGCCTGGCTCCCTCCGATTTCCGACCTTTTTGAGACATTTCGGTCCCAACCTGAGACCCTGTTTTTTTACTCGGGGAAATCTGTAAAGGAGACGCGCATGCTCATTGAAAAAAGTTATGCAGTTCGGCCGAGAAGTGACGCAGCTGTCGCAACTTGCAAGCGCCTCACGTTTCGGCGTTATCAGAGTGTTGTGGCTTGCAGCGAGGTCTTGGACGTTGGGCTATTTGGGGGTTATGATCCCAAAGCCAACTGCCATTTGCCGCACATCAAAGACAAGGTGGGGGTGCCTCAATCTGACAAGAATTTGCGGGGACGTGTATTAGATCTCGGTGTCCCCCTGCAGTATCACCACTTGTCATACGTTTGGTCGGTTCTTTCCGAGCATCACAGTTTTTGCCTGTCAAGTATGCATTTACTGCCCATATCCAGCATGTGCATGGTATTTTAGTTTCTCTCAGTCAACTCCGACGTTAACCGTCCCCGATCCGCATGAAGTAAGAATTGAGGCTCTGTACGAGAGATCGGCACCATCAGCAGAAAAGGGGGCTACGCTAGAGGAGACCAACGTCTGTTGTCAACAGACTTGCCCGCCTCCGTTGCAGTAGCAACGACCCTAGAAAACGCTAGAAACCAGTAGATCCAACAGGACGTCTTGGACTGGGCATACCTGGCTTGCCGTCCCATATGGCGTCATCCTGGCCTCAAGCCGGCGTCTATTTCAAAAGTATGTTGCGACGCAATAATGGGCAGTTTTCTGATACCCCCCTGAGTCAGTCTGAGGACTGGATGGCAGATGCAGACAGCTCCTACCGTTGGTGGCGTTTTTTAACGTGAGTGGTGGCGTTCTGCGGCCGTAAGGTAATGTATGGTGAATTCGGGACCGACCGTTGATAGGAGAACTGCCAACCTTTAAACCCTCCGAACATGCCGCATACGTGCGCTAGCTCGGCGTGGCTTTTTTGATCGGATGAGATCCATCCCGTTGATCAATACAGCGATTAAATGGCGGTAAGTTTATGGATTTTATGGATTTTTTGGAGGATTGAGTGTTCGGTCCCGGGATGTGACCGGATGATTATGCCGTCATTACATTGCATGATGCTATGAGGTGGGGGAATTGTTGATGGAGGGGGCTGACTCAACATCATGGTCAGAGGATGACTCGGAATCGGGAAAAGCATCCATCAACACTTTGGACCTTGCGTCCGTTGCAGACTGGCCCAGGACGCCTTTTTCGTAACAATATTAACGTCGATATCCGGGACTGGTATTATCGCACATATCGGCACTAAGTCCCAGCAAAAGACTTGTCCTGAATTTCCAAGATCAAGCCGGATACATGTAGGTAGCATATCCCGAAATATGTCGGGTCGAAGCTGCTTCCTTTCCGGTCAACAAGAGGTATACCGGACTGCAGACAGACACAACCTTTTTGAGCAGGTTTATATTTGAATCGTTAATAACCCCCACTTCCTTTATAGCAGAAAATCCCTCCATCGTCCAGTACCAAACTTTGCTCATTTCCTCTTCATTGAAACAAGCAATCATGATATTATCTTTGGTGAAAATCTGTGGTAACTTGCACCTCAGCTTCTGTCTTTACTCCATATTATTGCATTGATCTGTGTCATTGGAACTGAGTTCAAATCTGGAATAGGCCTTCTTGTCATGAGGCAGCCAAGTGTGTTAAGAATCTGGCCCCTGGCGCCTAAGAGTGTTTTTTCTTGATTATGACACCACTGTCGTCCTCCCCTGAATCAACTGTGCTTTTAGGGGCTCTGAGAACGCAAAATCTGGACATTTTGTCTTCGAGAGCTTATAACCTCCTTGATCCCCGGTATCCATGAAATTTGCATCGGGAAAATCTATTTCCCAACACTTACGGAACCGTACATCTATGCTATCTCCGGCAGTCATTAATCAGCCTCGTTGACTTCAAGAAGCGGGAACCAATCATACCATCGACGCCGCTTTGGCGGCTTTGTTGTTTGTTCCATTTTCAAGGCCGAAATTTCTTGGCGCTTACCAAGAATGGTCTACAAACATGCAGCTATTCCCACTTACTCAAAATAAGTCCAATTTTGTCCCTTGATTTAGAAATCCATTCACCTTGCGCCGGACCTAGGTCGACCCTTATCGCCCGTAAACTCCGAACTCCCCGAACTACATATTCGTGACTTCTATACCATCCACAGTCTCCTTTTCCAACTACACTCTTCTCCATCATCACCTCAATCACGAATATCATTTGTCCAAAATGACACAAACCCATCCAGCACTAATCCTTCCCGAAAAAGGATCCCCCCTCACCCTAACAACCCGTCCAACCCCAACTCCAGATCCCAACGAAGTCCTCATAGAAATCAAAGCCCTCGCCTTAAACCCAATCGACCTTTATCAACGCGACTTTGGTCTCCCTCCTATCCCTTCCTGCCCAGCAGTCCTAGGTTCCGACGTAACAGGTTATCTCCGCGCCATCGGTCCCAATACCCCTCCTTCTTCTCTTCCTCCTATCGGCTCCCGCGTCATTGCCTTGGCTTCGTCCTACTACCAAAATGGTTCACCCGATCATGGTGCTTTTCAAAAATATGCATTGGCTCAATACGAGGCTGTGATCCCTTTACCCGATGACCTGTCATTTGAACAAGGTGCTGTGTTTCCGCTTGGGATTATGACTGCATTAACTGGATGGACTACGATGGACATTCCCTTGAATACTCGTTTTACTCCAGAAGATAAACAAGGTGTCCTAATCTGGGGAGCAGCAAGTTCTGTAGGGAGTTTTGCTGTTCAAACCGCAAAGATTATGGGGTTTAGGGTATATGCAACTGCTTCTGAGAAACATCACGAGTATATAAAATCTTTGGGAGCGGAAAAAGCATTTGATTACAAGGATCAAGATGTCGTGAGGAAAATCATCGTGGCAGTTAAAGAAGATGGAGTGAAGCTTTATAATGCCCATGCGGTTGTTGACGGGGCTTTACAACCTGTTTTGGATGTTTTGAAGCAAACAAAAGGGGAATATCATGCAAAGGTGGTTAACTCACCGGCGCTTAAAGACGGACATCCTACGTTGGAGGACACGACGATAAGATTTAATTATCCGTCTTTGGAAAAAGAAGAGAGGGATAAACATATCAAAGGGATTTTTCATGGGTTTGTGGCGGAGAATCTGAAGGAGGGAAAGTTGGTTCCTAGTCCAAACTTGCAGATTGAGGAAGGGGGGTTGGAGGAGGGTGTTAATGCCGGGTTGGATAAGTTGAGTGATGGGGTTAGTGGGAAAAAGATTGTTGTTCCTATTTGAGGGAGAGAGCGAGTGATAGATGGGAAATAGTTGATACATAGAGATTTTATTTCACAATGCTTTGTATCTGATAATCAAATGAAGTGTACCTAACGTCCGTGTGTCTCTCCTACACCTTTGGAGCAGCAGCCAGATTACCCCTCGCCTCAGCAGCAACAGCACCCTTCTCGATCATATAGCCAATGAAATCTGCGGCCCAGCTTTGACAATTCCTGCCCTTGATAACAATGCAATGTTAGCAACATGTTTTATCTCCGAGTTTTTGAAGAACTTACTGCAAAAGGATCAAGCGGATTTTCACTAATCCCAGGCGCTTTCACCTCGTTTGCCATTGTTGCAAGTTGCTCACCACTGCCATTAAGGGAGGCAATGAAGACGGTCAAATATTTCTTGATTTCCAAAGAAAGGTCATGGTTCGGATTAATGTCAACTTGATAGCCCGTAAAAGGTGTGCCCAGGGCTTTGTATGTTGTTCCTTGTTTGATATTTTGGTCCGAAGTGAGGAAGAGCGACCAATGGGTGGGGACGGGTTTGCGTGCGTTTTCAGGGTAGACGATCAGGTAGAGTTTATTCACCATTTTGAGTTGAAAGAAAATTAAACATGATATTTTAAAGCATGGTTGCCTATGATTCCTTATATAGAGACGGAGTTATTAGGCACCACTAAGGCTGGTTCTAGGCTTGGTCCTGAATACGGTGTAGGTGCTGGTCATCGTAATGCATAAAGCACAGTGGCATACACCAGATTTACCTAATTGCTTACACTGTGACCCAACAGGTCAGGTTAACCGCATCTGGCGATGTGTATATCCAATGCTTTTTGAAAGAGGTGCTTCGATGCGGTTGCTGATGGTTATGGCTTTTAGGTGTTGGTGCAAGACAATCTCGATATTTTCAAACAAATCTACTAGTTATTCCGAAACCCAAATATCTCCCTGTCTTCAATGACATTGTGCTTCCCGTACCTGTTTCAAGTCGTAGTTGCTTTGCGCTTGGGCACCGCCGCCCTCCTCGTGTGGAAGAAGACCTGCCGTCTGCTAGCAGACACCGTGCAATTCTGGCCTGCAAGAACGTATCTGGATCTGTTCCGTCTGCCCTTTCGTTCCTTCCCACCAATTTGCTTTGCTTTTGTCGATGCGTCGGCAAATACGCCCTCTTGAACGACTACTCTTCGCGTTCCTCACACTCTTTGCACTCATCGCAGTTGCAGTTCACGTGGGCCGTGACACATTCTAATGGTATTCTCTCAAGTATACCAAAAATTGGTGAATCCTTCCTCCGCACTGAGCCTCTCAATCTCAAAGGTGGACACATTGACCACACCTGACCTCCATGTGGCACCAATGGTCAGCTCAATTGTCTGGTTAAAAAATGGGAAGAGCTGGGCAGTCAACTTAGACTGCCAACTTTGATCTCCGACATTATAGAAATGACAGGTCCTGAGGTGTTGGGATTCCTGAGAATGCACAAACCACCAAGGACCTAGGCTTTTTTCGTTCCTATCAAGTGTAGGGTCACAGTTGCATTGGGAAACTTTGCGAAGGGCACGGCGGGAAATTTCGTGCGCATCTCGAAGAGCACTTGGTTTTTGTACAAAATGTCGGCGAACAGCTCTCTCGAGCGTCGCCATCTCATTCGGGGCCAACAATTCTAGCCCGTGTAGCATATTCCGCGAGCTTGACTGCGCATTGGTTGTAATCGCCTTGACCAAGTTGCTTCCCATTGCTTGGAGTTCGGCGCGCATGATACGAATTTCCTTTTGCAACAATCCGAGCTCCGAGGTCTGTAATCTTTGGTTCAGTCGGATGTCATTGACGGCACTCGACACGGTGTGACCTGTAGCGTGCATAGCCCTTAGAGCACCGTGAGTGGCATCTAGTGACGAGAGCATTCTTCCTGACAACTTGCTTGAAGTTGACTGTAATTCCAAAGCAACCATCTGAAGATCCCGTAGCAATTCGCAGTTCAGTCTGTCAACTCGGGCCAGCTTCTCCGACATCTCTTGGCGAACCAGTGTCACCGCCGCATTCCATGTGCGTTTCAAACGTGAGGGCCTTTATTGTGGGCAAAGCTTCGAAATAAAGCCTCGTGCGTCGTCAATTGCTTCGCAAACTAGGAGGGATCGAGTTCGGTCGGGTGTGTCGCGAAGTTCACGAATGAGCTCGATGCTTCCAAGAAGGCCTCCGGCTACAACACCAAGAACATGAATGTCTGCAGCCGCGGCTCCCAGTGACGTGATGGGATCCATCATGTTGACAGTAGAGAAGAGTTGGCGGAATTGAGAATTGTGCGGAAAGATGGGACTGAAGAGAGGGAAGGCGCGGAGATGTGGGAGGTGATGCGGGAAATCGTGCCGCTGCATGGCTGCCGTTTCAAGGCTGACTGCCCTTTTCGAGTGTGCCACTCAATCAGTTATTTTTATTTTTTATTTTTGATTGGTTTCTTATCTATCTAATCAAATCAAACGCTCTCAAGCACACCTCGGCCTCTATCCTGAACTCGGTCCCGGATCTCCATCCTCAACCTCGGCCACCCAATCACATTTCTTCTTGGAAGGCATGGTCACATCATCATCTTCCGTGTCGACAGTCCCATCGAAAACCGGGCGCAACTCATCAGCATCGCCCAAATTAATTCCATGCCATTCTTTGAAGTGATTAACGACCTCTTCCCTCGAACGCACTCGACAATGATCACCCACGCAAACCATCGGCTCCACTGGGCCCATTATCTCACCTCGAAACCGCCGAAAGGCTTCAGTCATTAGCCGCCCTGCCGTTCTCTTCAACTTCTCCAACGCCTCGCCGCTGAAATGCTCTGTCCAGTCGGGAAGATGCCACCCTGCGAACTGAGCGTAGGCGGGAACCGAGTAATCCTCTGCCCATTGACATCCTTCGCGAGCTGTTCTCAGCTCTGTAATCATGCGATGTTCCAAGAACCGATGCCAGGGTTGCAGGTGTCGAATGACAAAGTCTCGATGCGTGGTGACACCCATTCATGAATCTGGTCAATGATGGAAAGAAGCTCCCACGCCTTCCTCTCCGTCGATATCCGTCCGCTCCAAATGCGTTGGAACAGATAAACGATGTCGCTCACTCCTTTCCGCCCTGCATGCTCCCTCGCAAGACGTGGGCGACTGTATCCGACCATGACATGCCAGTGCGCCCCAAACGAGGTAATAACAAAGACCTGGGTGCTGCGGCTTTCAACAGTCTGGTAGTCACCTTTTGTCCTCCCTTCCTGCGGTTGTCTCGCCAATGTATCGAGAAGGTCGAGGTACACCGACGCCGCAGCGCATGCTTGATGTCGCGCCTCTCTCGTGTCTCCGCTCCAACCTTTCGCCTCGTACACGGCAAAGGGGAAGACCAAGTTTGCCTCGCCTCAACGAGGATCGGCTATTAGTCCAGTGCTAGGATTCAGTGCCAGGGCCAGCAGTCGGTCTGCATCCAAGTCATAGGAAGCCACGGCGTTTTGGCAATCCTTTGGCTGGAAGGTGGCAAGTCCAAAGGTTGCGTCTGGGATTCGTCTGATAAATTTGGATATTACAGTCTGCAAACAAGACACCGGATGAACAGCACTTCTCACGGTGCAATACTCATGCTTATCTCTGTAGTAAAATGTCAGTTAACATAACTAACAAGCCAAAAATAGGTATTTACTCACGCAGCTACAGCAGGATCATCCCTGATCTGCCCAAAAATATCACCCCAAGTGTCAGCCTCCCACCCATACTCACTCTTGTTCCACCTCGCATTATTTGTCGCATGTTTCAAACACCTCTTCGCTCTTCTTCTCCGCTCCATTTCCCCATCATCTTCCCAATCGATCCTCTTTTATCTCAGGAACCCACAAGGTATGATCACCGGTAACCCACTCCGTGTTAAACCAATGACGATAATATACCCCCCGAGCATTCCACCGCCAATCCTCTCCATTTCTCTCAAGCAAACCAGGATTAAGTACATTTCCAGGTATGAGATACATGGGTGCGTTAACAAACCACTTCTCCAGTTTTATATCCACGAGTTCTGGGTCGTCGGTCATCTCAGACATATCGACCGACACAGGCAACTCAAAAAATGCCGTGAATGTAATATTGCCTTCCTTCAACTTTTTGCAGCTGTCATGATACTTTTGACGGAGCTCTTCGATAGTCATCTCGTCATCCTCCGTTCCAGGGGTCTTGAGTAGGTTGCAAATCTCGGCTGGGTGGTGGATCCAAGCACCATCCGGGTAGGTGAACTTGTCATGTAGGATCAATGGAAATTTTCTCGACTGGTTATTTTTATCGTCCCTGTCGTCAGTTTTTGTCGTCGTTTCCTTGCCTTTCCCTTTTCTGTCACGGTTGGAAACGAGGCCATGCTCTCCCTGGGGTTCTTTTTGAGGTGTGGTTGAGATCTCTCCGCCGGTAGGCTTTGCTTCTGGTTTCGGCCTAGACCATGGGTACAGTGGCTCTCCAGAGGAGGTATAAATTATGCCCAGTGGGCCGAAACGATACTTTGGTCTTGACATGCTCAGTTTGATGATCTGAGTCTCGGTAGTCTACTGCGCACCTCTTGTGAAAAGGACGTGGAAATGATTCGTATCTTATCTCTATTCCGACAAAGGCCTCGAGCGGCCGCCATCGCTATGATTCGATCGTTGCTACCTGTAGTGTGTTACAGCAGCAAGCTTGGCTGAAGTCAATTTTGTATCAAGTGTACGAGTTGCCACCGTACCGTGTCCATAACCTTGAAACTTGGCTGAATTTTGACTGCATCTTGGCTAGCCGCACTGTACAGAATGCCAGCTACGCGACATGAGAAGCCCCTGACGGCCGACGCAATACGGCCTGGGGGCACAGCATTCGCCTGAACACGAAATTCGCGTGAGTTATCATTACTGTGAGTCGTTGTCTTCAGGTTGTATGCCTTAAGGGGAATTTTGGCAAGATGTTGTGACAAAGGTTGCAGCTGTTTTATGATGAGAAATATCAGATCCAGGTTCCCTTGAAGCCTTACTCCCCACTGCCTCTGGTCTCAATCGACACAAGATACAAGCCCGTCTTCTTCGACATACCCACCATCTCATACGAAGCACGTAGACCCCTCTCGCTGGAATTTTCTACGACTTGGAATAAGAATCCTTGGCTAAACCGCAGGTCGGTTTGGTTATTGGTATATCGACGGTATGCTAGCGCCTTGCCCGAGGAATATACTCGATCCAGATCACATGCTGTCGAACGTCTGAAAAATGAGGTAGTTTATCGCTTTCGCATCTATGGCTCCCATTGTACCGACGGCTTAAAAACGGTATCAAAAACCAATTGTAATGTTGTAGAACCCTATCTCTTTTACATCACATGACATTTTCCCCTTCTAGTCATCCAGCTTCAACATCACCTCTATCTAATGACATACCCAAATCCCTCCGATAACAAATGCCACACAACCCCACAAAATCTCCTAAGCACCACTCCCATTATAAGCAACCAAATCCGGACTTCCCGTCCCCCTATTCTTCACAACTCCCCTAGTCCCCAACCCCTTCACACTCTCCACAACCTCCGCCACAGTCCTAATCACCCCTCCTCCTGCTCCTCTCTTTTCCAACCCTCTCAAATACAAAACCAGCCCAGAAACATGCGGCGTAGCCATACTAGTCCCCTCTGCCACATACCAATCCTCATCACTTCCCGCCCAAGCACTCAAGACATCCACTCCAGCAGCAAAGATATCTACTCTAGTTCCCCAATTACTCCACCATGGTTTTTCATTATTGATATCTATTGCTCCTACGGTTATTGCTTCTGGTGCTGAAGCGGGGGAAACACCGGCAGCATCTACACCGTCATTACCTGCTGCTACTACCGATAGGACACCATAGTTGAATGCTGAGGCGATGGCAGAGTTGAATGCATCTGAGGGGGGACCGCCTAGGGACATGGAGATTATGGAGGTTGTGGGGGAGGTGATGTTTGATATGGCCCATGTGAATCCTGAGAGAACGATGGACGTTGTTGACTACATTTACATCAGCATCTTAAAATTCCAGGTGAAGTTCAAGGGCAGAGCGGACTTACAGCACCATAATCAAATACTTTGACTGCAACGACTTTGGCTTTCTTTGCTACTCCGTATGTTTTACCGGCGATGGTTCCAGCTACATGAGTTCCATGTCCGTTATTGTCGTTGTCGTCGGCGCCAGGGAAAGCGTTAAAACCCAAATGGGCGCGGCCTTCAAATTCAACATGAGTGGCGCGGATTCCAGTGTCAATTACGTAGGCTGTTGTGCCTTCTCCTGCAGAAGCATCGTAGATGTATTCTGTGAAATTTGGTTTGCGGTGGGAGATGCTCCCTAGACCCCATGGAGCATCGTGCTGGGTTGTGAGGTTTGATCTGTGTTTGGGTGTTGGGGTGTCGAGGAGGTGCCAGATCATGTCTTGTTCTACTGTTGCGACCTAAATAAAACATAATCAGTATATCTATGAGGGGATGATAAAAGAGTAGCGTACATCATCACTGTTACGAATCTCATCAATAGTTGCATCGTCAAAAGAACCGGCATAGCCGTTAAAGTCCTTGATGTTGTAGATCTTCTCAATACCAGATTCGTCACGGCGTGAGAGACTCCGAGAATGCATATGTCTGACCCAATTGAGATGGGTCTTGACGGCAGAGACTGGAACGCCGGATTTTAGAGTGACAATGTATTTTCCCGGGATGGCTTCTGGGGCTCGCTTGGTTACGGGTAGAGCCGAGACAGAAAAGGCGAGTCCCACATACAGGGCTAAGCGGGAGATGGTGATCATGGCTTCAGGTTGTGATATAAGAGCTGGATATAAACGAAGAGGCAGTCTGGAAACTTCAAGCTCGACAAGTCACCAACTTGGGCACCTTTTATACTTGAAAACTCACGCTTTTCTCAACAACTTCTTCCACCACATCCTCCTCGTATGGTGAGATTGTGACCCCCATTCTCATCCCATCATCGATTCAACATGTGAAAAAAAGTATTGGGACTTGCTGCGGGGTACTCGCGGATGCACCTCATGGTATTGAGAATCCACACACTCAGTTTCTAATTTGGTACACTCCCATCACGCTCAAACAGGAAAGTCTTTTTTCTCAACCAAGAATTTTTCAACAATTTCACCAAAGCTTGAATCCTTCAAGATAAGGGCACACACGATCAGTAAAAGTCATCTTTGGGAAACCCGAGGTTGCCGACTACGGTGAGATGGCCGAGAACACAACTTGATACATGTATTGGCTTGGCTATACCACTCACCTGGTCACAGAGGAAATAAGCAAGACTAAGAACACTGGCAATAATCTAAATCCCACGCCAAAGTAACCCTTACGGTCTAGAAGCAAGTCATGACCGCTTCATCAAACCAAACCCAACCGGCAGATGACGGTTTCTAGCGAGAAATAGCAATGTCACCTTCGGTTATGGGACCAGTCGGATGCTCCCTCGTGAGCTTCTCGCAGGATTTGGGCGGGATGATGACCGGGTTAGGCTGCTGAGATTCATATATTAAAGTGATACCGGTTAATTTGTTTTCATCTAAATAGAGCATATATTATTACTCCTTCGCTTGTCACAACGTGGCATTGTAATCGAGAAGGATACGTTAGCGTTGGAATGGAAGCTTACAAGAGAGTAAAAAATGTTGGTATAATAGATGACAACACCCTCTTTTCGATTTTCTTATCTTTTGAGAGATGGGATGAGAATGACGAAATTCTGAGGGTTCTCTCGAGGCGGTGAAGCCGTCTCACTCCCCGAGCGAGTTGGCGTTGAGGCTTGATTATTCTCTCAGGTTATTTTTCTTCGGTGTTTTTCTTCGGTGTGCAGGACTTGATGGAACTGCTAATCCGGAACAAATTCTCTTGGACCTGGATCCCAGGGTCTTTCGAAAACCGAGAGCCAACCCTTGAAGCTGTAACAACGTCTCTTGCCTTCAGCGTAACTAGGAAAAATGAGAGTTCGAAGTGGTTATCCCACCTTTCCAAAATAAATGTGACAAGGGCATGTATAATGGGCATGGAATAGGCTTGCATTCAAATCAATATAATAAATTGTAATGGTCTCAAGGTCCTTGTCCTTCCAATATTCTAACTGGGAAAATCAAGGCCCTATTTGTACTCGTACAGGTCCCTCCTGGGCCTTCGTACTTCCGTGGCCATTCCTTCTCTCGGTCGGAGGTCTTCCTCGCCACCCGACGATTACAAAGAGAACAGTCATCATGACTTCAGTGGATCGATCTGCGTCGGCGATCTTCTTGACCAACCATCCTTTAGTATCCTGGTCATCGGGCACCTCCTCTTGCATAGCTTAACCCTCCTTCGGCCGCCCTACTATACTGGTGGGCTGTGGAGGGTCTTTGGCATGGTGGTTGCTGTGTCGGGTGGCCGAGTACACTGTATTGGATGCTGTCAGCGAGAACCGTGTGACAATAAATATGCTAATATCATCAAACCGGTCGTCAGTGTTTCAATCACTGACACAAGATCTTTCCACTGTCAATAAAACCGTGATCTATAACGGCGCTGGTGTTTTAAAAAGGTTACCTGCTCATTTCTTTTTGTTTCCTGATGCTTCTATGACAATATTGCGTCTAAAAAGTACATAACTCCATGTAATCTACCTGTGTAAATACAAACCCAAAAAAAGATAAAAAAACACAAAAAATGAACAACGGTTCAAAGGTCGGGTATTTAGCCCAACTTCACCTTCACCCTCTTCGACATATCCTCCAACTCCCCCACACTCTGCACATTCGGTCCCAAAGTCCCCATCCCTGGACTTACCCCATCAAACGACAACCCATGCGCCAAAATAGCCACCGCGCTCGACTTCCACAACTGCACGTCTTTAGCCTTCCTACTCTTAATCAGAACAGTTACGACGAATGCAATGGAAACAACCTCTACAATCAACGGCAATATCATCCACTCCCAATACACGTGAACAAAGATCGTCTGATTAACACTAACCCCATATGCTCTTTCAGGATAACTCGACCTCAGCTGATCGGTCATACTCTGCGCCATATTCTCAAATATGGCCGGGATTTGCCAATCGGTCCTAAAAGCGTCTCCCATTCCCGATGGTGCTGACAGGGGAGCCAATCCTTTAAAAATTGATCCTGAGAAGCGACTGGAAGTGAAAAGTGCTGTTACGGCTCGCATTTCTGCCAAGGAGACTTTTAGTGTTGGGAGGTTTTCCTGACGATACTCGACTCCGTTGTAGATCTTGCCGCTTTCGAAACGGGTGTCTTTGGTTGCTATTCCTGGTGAGAGAGGGATCGTGTCGGTGCGGACAATTGTTAAATGTGGGCCAGAGGAGGAAACGTTGGTGTAGTGGTAGGCTACCATTTTCAGGTCACACTCAAACACGCGGGAGGTGTTGAGATAGACTACGTAGTTGGAATCGTTTGTTGCTGTTTTGAACAAGGCGATGCGGACAAGATCTGGGTTTACCAATGTTGTATTCGGGTCGGTGACTGTGCTGCTGAGCAAAGATTTGGCCCCGATGGTAACGGCGGTTTGGAATGAAGTAGGAGAAAATGTTGCCGGGAGAGTGATTCCTCCGGGGGTTGTCAGGTTTTGTCCCTTTCCAGCGAAATTGCCCCAGAGGGATTCGTTTGCGTTGCGAAAGGTTTCTTCGGAGACGTCGGAGCAGATGCTTTGGAAGCCGAGGGTCGCAACAGGGTCGTCCCAGATGCATCTTGATGCGTTGCATTGGAATACTGGGGGATTTTGGAGGCGGAAGACGCCGCGGTATATGGCTCCTTGCATAGGGACATCGGATTCGTCAACTGTGGGAACAAAATCAGCTCTTGGTCTCGGAAAAGAGGAAAGGTAGGTAAGTAGATGTGCTTACGGGGTGCTCTAAAAGCCGAGGCAACGTCAGAGACAATGCCACCGGGCAGCTTTGAAGTACTATTCCAAGTATGAACCGCACCGAGAATCGCCCTGCCATCTTCTTTAAACACGTCCTGATCTTTCAGTTTAATCACTTGCTGAACAAAAACATCCAGAGCCAAAGCGAGAATAGTAACGAGGGCTCCTATGCTGGCTATCCCCTTTGGTCTCCTGCAGAGAAGAATGAGCGACCCAAGCGGCCCACGACTCGCCGAGTCAAAAAGATCCAAATCCACCAATCTCCGCGGCGCCTTTTTGAAGTGAATCCATTTATACTGACTGATGCATGCTGACACGGCAATAGCGGCCGTCAATTTCGAAGCAGTAGCAAAAATGGCAAGGGTCGCTGGCAGACTGAGAAAGAATGTCCAGTCCGAGAGTGGTCGGTCCTTCATCTTTCCGAGGATTGCAATGCAACCAACCATCCAGCCAACGCTTCCCACTATCGAAAGCACCTCCAAAGTCCACCCCCATGATGTGCCTTCTTTGACTTCCTGGTTGTTGTCTGACAGACTGCTAGGTTGCTGGTTTAAGGAGTCAGCCTCCATCTCCCTGGCTTCATACCGCCAAAAGGTCCCGCCCATGGCGCGCGGGGGAACGTTTTGTTGATGTTTTGATCAGACGGTTAGGGTACCACGGTCCAGGGCGAGAGAGCGTATACCTAACCCAGAAGGAAATCGCAAGTGAACGTGATGTAGTAATAACGAAAAGAACGTCGTAGATGTTCAAAATTGCAGAACAAGTTAGACAGTACCAAAAGACAGAAAAAAGAGAGAAAGTGAAAGGGGGAGCAAGAAAAGTCCCCGCTATCAAATGAACAAGATCTGCACTGACACCCAGCCACAGTTAAAAGTACTCCATACTGTGCATTCTGCGAGACTCAAAACCCATCTTGGAATTCGTCTCATCTGGAGTTGGAAAGTGTGAGCCAATCAGAATCGAAACCGTTTGCCGTGCCGCACGCTTGTGCCCCAACAGCACTCATGCGCCAAGGGGGTTGTGTCGGTTGCGCACGGTAAAATCAGGGATGTGTTCGGATTGTATTGTGAGAGGTGGAAATGTGTCGGGCGGAGCAGAGCGGAACGGAGACAACGTTTGGGATGAAAAATGTTGCCCGATAGAGAGATCAGCAACGAGGAGGAAGTTTGGGGTGGAGCGGGGTGGAATCAAAAATATACGAACCAGAACTGTCTAACACCCGCAAACTCAACCTTGTTACTGAGGGTGGTAGAGGGGATCGTTTTTGTATATAAAAATAGAGTTCAATAACATACATGAGATTTGACTTTGAGCCGCCCCGGTGATGCACAAGTTATATGTAAACATAAACATAGCGAGAAAGCCCATATTAGTGATTTGTTATCCGAATTCCGAACGAGAGTCTTTTTTTTCGTTGTGCATTTTCCACCTTGACAATCAAGACTTTCCGCAATATGTCATTCTCTCTTCGTTGAGTTATTGAGTTATTGTCAAGTTGTCGACGATAAAAGGTAGCCCCAGTTGAAATTGTTCCATGAGTCCGAGCAACGTTACTGCTTCCCGGTCCGTTTCTTTTCGGCTTGGGTTTTTGTTGGGCCAGTCCTGAGTGCCGTCGTTGGATGCTCCACCCTCCATCTGATCTCCCCCTGTTGTTGAGCTGGAACTGATGAAACATCAGCAAGCTGGTCGTTATTTTGGTGCTGATCTGGAAAATCTAGCTCTTCTGGAAGCCACTCTGGCAGTTCGAAATTTGGATCCCAAAAGGAAAACACATCCTCTTGTAGGTCGAGTTGGTGTTCACCAGTCATGTCGTGATTAAAGCTTAGATCTATATTTGTCCACTCTGAACCGAGTGGCTCACGGTCAGGTAACGTCACAATCTCTTCCACATTTTTCTGCTCCACCTCATCCCGGTTCTCCTCCCGCCGTTGTGATGTGTTGGAAGAGATGTTGTCAGAGAATTCAACTTGTGGCGTCTCAGCGACCTCGGGTCTCGTCTCCTCAAGCTCTGAAGTGCCTCCATGACTATTCAAGTTATTGAAAGCTTCTGGCGTTGTGTCTCTCTCGCTCGTAGTAGCTTGAGTGTTGGTCAACCAGCGATCAATCAGATAGTTCAGTCCGTGCGCAATGAGTTGCTCCATGGTTCGAGGATCATCTTCAATTGAGTTCGTCGAGCCGCGTTGTTGCACCTGGTCAGCAATCAAACGTGGGCCATTAAGCCTTGCATGGTCGATAAACCGGCTCAAGTCTTCTGATAGCAGTGGGTCAATATACGGAGACAAAGGCTTGTCCTGCTCCGGAAAAAGGATATCCCAGATGGCGTACCATTTTTCGGTCTCCGTATGCTTGGTGTTAGACCGTCGATTGACCTGTTCTTGCTGCCCGTTCGTCATGTATCTTCCCCTGAAACCATGCTCCCTTAGGTTGCAAATTGGCCCTTCGACGTGATTCCTTAGGGTTTCCTCATTCTCAAAACACAGAAAGCACCGCTGGCAGTAGCATGATTTGTAGTGGGCTCGTGTAAGGTGTTGTTTGAGACGCGAAATATTATCCAGCTTTCTCATGAAGCACGATCTGTGTTGTGTTGGATCAAACTTCCAGAAGTGACATGCAAGCTTCAGTCTGTCAGGCGATTTAAAACCTATTTTCTTCACATCCAAAACATCCTGACGCTTGCATGGTCTTTCGGCATTACCAATATTCTCGCTGGTGAAATGCTCAGCTTTCCTTTTTTGTCCTGTTGATCCGTCTTCTTTGCCAGAGGCGATTGAGTTTGCTTTTGATGGTAAATAGCCGTTTGCAAGCTCGGTGTTGTTTCGGGTACTACATCTAGGTTCCCCGGAATATTCACTGAGAAGCTGTTCCAGGATATTTTGGACGAAAGGTGAGATAGGTTCTGGTTCCCCCTCATTCATCCAGCAAGAGTCGGATATTGAAAGAAGGTCGGTATCAAAAGAGTCCGTGGGAGAGGGTGGACTGCTGACAGGGGTATATTCTGATGAAGGGAACCCAGCTGGACTTGTTTCCTGAAGTTCGGGCTCGTAATTTATGACCTGTTTCGGTAAATACCCAGATAGTCTTCTCATAGACTTTCGTGATCTTCCTTGTTTCAATGATATCCGTGGATCCACAGCAGAAGTTGGGCTAAAGGGGCATAAGCGAAGGATCCAACGATAGTGCTGAAGAAGGCTCAAGTCACAGTCAGGGCCGAAGTAAGAGGCAAGGTCAGGTCGACACTTGCAATTATAGCTGTGGCAATACATGAAAGCTGGTGAACTAAAACTCACCAACTTCCACCAGGCATTTCCGAACCAAAGAACTGCGTCTTTTTTCCCGCTTTTATCCAGTTGAAAATATACGTTCCGGGCATGCCCTAAGGAAGTGGGCCTTGAATTTGTTGCTGGAAGCGATATCTCAAGCCCAGGAGTGTCTCCTGGACGGTACGCGGTCGGGAATCCCAAGACAATATTTGTATACCAAATTATCCAGCTCCGACCCCACTGACCCCTCAGTTGCTCAAGTAATTCCAGTGTTGGACCGGCAGGTATCTGAGACGTTTTTATGTTCAAGATCCACCCTGAATCTGCACTCTCATAGGCTGAAGATGAATATTGAAACTCCCCAGAGATGCTCAAGTTCTTGGCCATCGTAGCCGACATCCACGCCAACTGTTCAGCTACTTGTGCAACTATTGTTCCAGGTGCTGTGATGACCACTCTGATTCCAAGCTCTGAGTCCTTCTTGATAATTATTTCGCCTATAACCTTTCCCTGAGTCATAAGAGTGGAAAAGTTGAACATGTCTCCGTCAACAAATTGTTGTAGCCTGTCGATGACGCATGTGCCGAGGGATGGCCACGTTTGGATTAAGTAATGTTCTGTCGTGGCCAACTGAATCCTTCCTTCCGAGGACATTGTGAATGCAGGAATATCCTTGATCTTGGCCATTGCAGGTATTAAACACACTTTGTTGTTGCCAATGGGCAATGTTGTTGTAACCCATGGGAGATGGAAACTGGCAGTCATTTGATACAATGCTAGGAATGGCTTAAACATTGCCCTTATTGACCAAATCCCGCTACCTTCGTCCCGTGGTGGCTGATCAGTTGAGAGCAGATGCGTGAGGCTGTCAATGAGGTTCGTGTAGGCGCGGCTCTCCCATATTTCTCCGAGTAGCTTGGAAGTAGGGACGAAACCAGGTTTGTCTGTACCATATTCATCAATTCCAACTTCACAAGTTTGAACCTCCAAAAGAGATCTTGCATGCTGGTTCCAATCGTTGTCGTCATGTTTCAGAACAAATTCCCGATTGGATTGAGAGATTGCGTTTCGTAGCGCAGCTGAAATTTGACTGTTCAAGTGTCAGTTAACAAGACATTGGAACAAGAAATTGGAAATTTGGAATCTCCTCAAGGTTCCGAATCTCGGCAGCTACTCACCTGCATTCGGATTCGGACAAGACAGTTTCGTCAATTTCGTAAAAAAGGTCGTTAAACTCGCCATCTCTTCCTGAAAAATTAACTGTTTGACTGAATTGTTGCACAAGTTCAGGTATCGAGTCCAATAACAACTGAACATTGCCATTTATCAACTGTGGCGCCACCCGGTCTGACACGGCCCGGCAAAATTCAAGGACATGGTCATGAACAATGCCTTTCATGGGCGTAGTAGAGTTCGAGGACTGAAGCTTTCTTAACGGCATATTTGGTGTTTCTAGAGTTTATCGTTTTTAGTGTCTGCTTCTATATTGAACCGCTTGACTGAGAATATTGAACGGTTGCTGGTCAAACCAGCAGCGAAGAGACAGACTTCCCCTCACTCTCCTTACCCCAAATTTCTGGCCCCCAACACAAATGTGTTGACGGATAATTGTGCTGTACGAATGCAGCTGCAGTGGTAGCAGAAGTTAGAACACAGTAGCTAGCTGATATTAGTCTAAAGGCAGTAAGAAGATATAATAACGTTGGTCAAGTTGCCCCGACGTGTTCGAACTTGTGCTGTTTATTCAGTCTATAAATTTGAATGTAAAAGTAGGTTTTTAAAGCATCGCTTGGGAACTCGAAATAATACCTCCAATATATCAGCTAAGTGGTGAATCCTTGCCTTATGTTGCAAAACAAGAGTGTTTAGCTTTTCGTTTAGTGCCAGCGGTGACTGCAAATGTGGCCTGTTCCTCGAACCTTGTCACATATGGATCAAGAGATTGAAGGCCCAAGGTGTTGTGGGATTGAGGAAGACGGATGAAGGAAAAGAGTGATGGAAGGCATCCTTAAATGCCTTTTTGTTATATTGTTTGTGGCTCCTTACCTACTACGTTACTTACTGGAGGTGGCCCACCGTCGCAACCCAAATGGTGGTTCAGACCACCTATCGAGGAAAACGGAACCACTGAGGGGCCTTGAAAGCATGTCCATCCAAACATGGCTCGGAATCAACCTCACATATGCATTAAGAAAAAAATGTTATGGTGTTATCGAAAGAAAAAAAAAAAAAAAAAAAAAAAAGAAGAAAAGGGGGTGCCAAGACTTCACGATGGAGTCAAAAAACACATACAACACCAGGGATTCCCCAGTGGTCACCCACCTGAGTACTAGTCTGGCGATCAGTAGCTTATCTAGGGCAGAGCGGACGGGATGCCGAGTTCTCTACTGTCTGTGGTCGTATGTGATGATATTGATCTTGTTTGCGTATTATGAAGGGAAGAGAGAAAGAATTTTGAGCTTACCATGATGGCATGCGCATGAACGAAAACATTGCCCTGTGTTGTAAATCTAGATTAATTCCCAATTCCTTGCCTAGGTAGTCTAAGGTCTTGACGTCTTTTTCTTCCTTTTCCAAAATGATAGAAGAGCCGTTTGTCCTGATGATCGGGCATTCTTGTCGAAAAGCATCTAATTCATTTCTAAAGATAAAATTGCGAGCATCCGTTTATCCAATCATCATTCTCTCATCGATCAGAGAATGAGGCTCGCGCCTATTTCTTCTTGAGCTCGGGATTCCCGCCTTGGCATGGGTTTGTGGCTTTCAACGACCAGACTCTCTGGTGCGCAGGTGCAGCTGATGGTGGTATCATGGCTTCTTATTTTATCTCAATTATTCAGTGAGTTTAGGTTATCTGGAACGTCAGTCACCCATTTTTAAGATTCAGCCCCTCAATACGCCCAAAGATTCATGCCGGATAAAGGGGTTGCCCCGGGTTCAATTCCCGGCGGGAGAGTCAAATCACCTTTTTTGGGCACTTTTTATACTTCTCCTAGTTTTCTATTGCCGGTCAAGATATCCTTGCTCAATAGTGGAAAGTATTTTATGCTTCTAGTTTCAATGAAGTGGGTAACTTGATCCCGAGTTTCAATATATGCATTGAACCTGCCCTTTCCATATTCAAGCATACCATCTTCCCTTCCTCTCTTCTCTAACTTGTCATATTTCTCGGGTCCGACTGGCACCTTCTTTAACGCTACTTTCACCCATAGCAACGGGCTAGACAAAGCCAGATGAGCAATATCAAGGTGTCCTTTTCATATTCACCACCTGGTATCTGCTTATGTATATCCTCATTGGGGCGTTTCTATTAAAATCGGGGGCCAATGTCATGGTGCGCACTGGCCATGTCCTGGTTTTCTGAGGCCAGCTGTCGCCAGCTGGATATCACTAGACCCACCTGGTGCAAGTGGCCAAAGCTCCCGACTCTCAAGAGGCTGCAAGTTGCGCGAGGAGTTCTGTTCTTTTCCTCTTTCTTTTGTAGCTTTAGATTCACAAAAACCAATCGAATTAGTCTTGAAGCCTTGTCTCTTGCAATTTGCAGATTGAGGCGTGATAGCCAATGAATAGTGCTTTTTTTCATTGATGGATAAACAAATACCTGCAAGTAACCACGGGACTTTAGCCGCCCACAGTCTATGCGCCACCCTCTGGGTTCCAGTTACAAACGGTGTTTGAAAACATAACCTATTTTAATTGTAACATAAAGGCGGAAATGAATTAACGTGCGTGATAAGCGAGTGCACCAGATAAGCGAATGCACCACTTTCTACCACCCTACCATAACTATCTTCAATTTCTACACAACCACACTA